>JAHIAM010002786.1:0-20222 GCA_021605205.1 Aegilops longissima
ACCACCCGGTTCATCCAGAGGAGGTCCATGACGCCACGCTGGAGAAGTGGATGACTGCCATCACAGAAACAAAGATAACCTCGCGAGCTAGGAGGATTCCACCACTCGACCTGGACTTATGAAGTGGACAAGGTATAACCACTTATCTCCGATCGCGATTCGGCTGCATTCATTCTGCTCGTGATCACGAATTCATCGACTGACTTTTGCCTTGTTTTGTTGTCTTCTAGGTCACCACTGAAATGTACTCGATGCCCAACGAGGCGTAGGAACCAGTTGAAGAAGAAGAAGGAAGCGGAGGTGAAAGCTAGGAGGAATGGGAGTCCAACGGCGAGGGGGATGAGGGGGATGACAGCTCTGATGAAGAGGAGGAGGAGGAGGAAGAGGAGGAAGACGTCGATCCTCCCCGCTCGGAAGGAAGGTCCAAGTTGACGCATGGCCCGGCGGCCGGGCGCGGTAAAGCTGTTGCGCCCACTCGGCAGTCTATGAAGCAACCTCGGACAACTTCCCCTGCGCCGACTGAGAAACCGCCGAAGCAACCTCGAGCAACGTCGTCAAAGCCGGCGAAGGCCCTGCCCAAGATGCGGATGGTCATCCCCACCATCTCCGGGTAACCAGCAGAATCTTGTATTTCCCTATTCAACACGAGTGTACTTTTGGTCGACTTGATGACTGATCAGCCGATTCTTGAAATCTGCAGTGCTGCTACCTCTGAGACCTCAGCCAAGCACGAAGATCAGGAAATGGAAGATGCCGCCACCTCCAACCTTGGTATGATCTCTGTAGTTTCACTTTTAGTCGATTGGATTTCCATGTTTACTTTTGAATCTTTCTTGTAGTTCCGCCTCATGTCATTGATCTCCCCGATGATGACGAGGAAGCGCCGTTGAGGAAGAGCAAAAACAAGAGGGTGCCTGCTGGTAAGGCTGCTCCGAGCCATGACGATACCGAGACGCTGGTTTCGAGGGAGGCAACCCCACTCGGCTTCGTGTCTTTGCTGTATCATGACAAGTGCCCAACCCACTTAAATCGATTGCTGATCCTGTTGGAAATATGCCCTAGAGGCAATAATAAATTAGTTATTATTATATTTCCTTGTTCATGATAATCGTTTATTATTCATGCTATAATTGTATTGACCAGAAACAGCAATACATGTGTGGATACATAGACAACACCATGTCCCTAGTAAGCCTCTAGTTGAGTAGCTCATTGATCAATAGATGGTTACGGTTTCCTGACCATGGACATTGGATGTCATTGATAACGGATCACATCATTAGGAGAATGATGTGATGGACAAGACCCAATCCTAAGCCTAGCACAAAGATCGTAGTTCAGATGCTAAAGCTTTTCCAATGTCAAGTATCTCTTCCTTAGACCATGAGATCGTGCAATTCCCGGATACCGTAGGAGTGCTTTGGGTGTATCAAACGTCACAACGTAACTGGGTGACTATAAAGGTGCACTACAGGTATCTCCGAAAGTGACCATTGGGTTGACACGGATCGAGACTGGATTTGTCACCCGGTGAGACGGAGAGGTATCTCTGGGCCCACTCGGTAGGACATCATCATAATGTGCACAATGTGACCAAGGGGTTGATCACGGGATGATGTGTTACGGAACGAGTAAAGAGACTTGCCGGTAACGAGATTGAACAAGGTATCGGTATACCGACGATCGAATCTCGGGCAAGTACAATACCGCTAGACAAAGGGAATTGTATACGGATTGATTGAGTCCTTGACATCGTGGTTCATCCGATGAGATCATCGTGGAACATGTGGGAGCCAACATGGGTATCCAGATCCGCTGTTGGTTATTGACCGGAGAACGCCCTCGGTCATGTCTCAGATGTCTCCGAACCCGTAGGGTCTACACATAAGGTTCGGTGACGCTAGGGTTATATAGGAAGCTTGTATGTGGTTACGAATGTTGTTGAGTCCCGGATGAGATCCCGGACGTCACGAGGAGTTCGGAATGGTCCGGAGGTAAAGATTTATATATGGAAGTCCTGTTTTGGTCAGGAAAAGTTTGAGGCGATATCGGTGATCTGGGACCACCGGGAGGGTCCGGGTCCACCAAGTGGGGCCACCAACCCCCAGAAGGCTGCGTGGGCCAAGTGTGGAGAGGAACCAGCCCCAAGGGGCTGGTGCGCCCACAAGGGGCCCATATGCATGGGAGAGTGGGAGGGCAAACCCTAGGGCAGATGGGCCCTAAGGCCCATCTAAGGGGCGCCCCTCTCCTCCCTCTGGCCGCCTCCCCTTCCCATCTAGGGCTGCCGCCCCCTAGGGGTGGGAACCCCAGAGGGCGCACCTCCTCCCTCTCCCTATATAAATAGAGGCCTGGGCTGCCCTGCACAAGAGAACCTCTCCTCTCGCTGGTGCAGCCTGCATCTCTTCTTCCTCCTCTCTGCGGTGCTTGGCGAAGCCTGCGCAGATAGCCACGCCTCCATCACCACCACGCCGTTGTGCTGCTGTTGGATGGGTCTTCTCAACCTCTCCCTCTCTCCTTGCTGGATCAAGGCGTGGGAGACGCCATCGGGCTGTACGTGTGTTGAACGCGGAGGTGCCGTGCGTTCGCACTTGATCATCGGTGATCTGAATCACGCATTTAGCAACGACTCCATCAACCCCGTTCACTTGAACGCTTCGCTTAGCGATCTACAAGGGTATGTAGATGCACTCTCCTTCCCTCGTTGCTAGTTTCTCCATAGATAGATCTTGGTGATACGTGGAAAATTTTGAATTTCTGCACGTTCCCCAACAAGTGGCATCATGAGCTAGGTCTATTGCGTAGATTCTTTGCACGAGTAGAACACAAAGTAGTTGTGGGCGTTGATTTTGTTCAATATGCTTGCCGTTACTAGTCCAATCTTCTTTCGACGGTATTGTGGGATGAAGCGGCCCGGACCGACCTTACACGTACTCTTACGTGAGAAAGGTTCCACCGACCGACATGCACTTGGTGCATAAGGTGGCTAGCGGTGCCGCCTCTCCCACTTTAGTCGGAACGGATTCGATGAAAAGGGTCCTTATGAAGGGTAAATAGCAATTGGCATATCACGTTGTGGTTTTGCGTAGGTAAGAAACGTTCTTGCTAGAAACCCATAGCAGCCACGTAAAACATGCAAACAACAATTAGAGGACGCCTAACTTGTTTTTGCGAGGGTATGCTATGTGATGTGATATGGCCAAGAAGAATGTGATGAATGATATGTGATGTATGAGATTGATCATGTTCTTGTAATAGGATTCACGACTTGCATGTCGATGAATATGACAACCGGCAGGAGCCATAGGAGTTGTCTTTATTTATTGTATGACCTGCGTGTCATTAAACAACGCCATGTAATTACTTTACTTTATTGCTAACCGGTAGCCATAGTAGTAGAAGTAATAAGTTGGCGAGACAACTTCATGGAGACATGATGATGGAGATCATGATGATGGAGATCATGGTGTCATGCCGGTGATAATGATGATCATGGAGCCCCGAAGATGGAGATCAAAAGGAGCAATATGATATTGGCCATATCATGTCACTACTATATAATTGCATGTGATGTTTATTATGTTTATGCATCTTGTTTACTTAGAACGACGGTAGTAAATAAGATGATCCCTTACACAAATTTCAAGAAGTGTTCTCCCCTAACTGTGCACCGTTGCTACAGTTCGTCGCTTCTAAGCACCATGTGTTAATCGGGTGTGATGGATTCTTACGTTCACATACAACGGGTGTAAGAAAGATTTACACACGCAATACACTTAGGGTTAACTTGACGAGCCTAGCATGTAAAGACATGGCCTCGAACACGGAGACCGAAAGGTCGAGCATGAGTCGATAGTAGATACGATCAACATGAAGATGTTCACCGATGATGACTAGTCCGTCTCACGTGTTGATCGGACACGGCCTAGTTGATTCGGATCATGTAATCACTTAGATGGCGGAGGGATGTCTATCTGAGTGGGAGTTCATGAAGATGAACTTAATTATCTTGAACATAGTCAAAAGACCTTTTGCAAATTATGTAATGAAGCTCGCGCTTTAGTTCCACTGTTTAGATATGTTCCTAGAGAAAATATAGTTGAAAGTTGAAAGTAGCGATTATGCGGACAATAGAAAGCTTATGTCCTTAATGCACCGCTCAGTGTGCTAAACCCCAAACGTCGTCGTGGATGTTGCGAACATCGGACATACACGTTTTGATAACTACATGATAGTTCGGTTAAACGGTTTAGAGTTGAGGCACCAAAGACGCCAAACATCGCGGAACATATGAGATGTTTCGAGGGCTGAAATTGGGATTTCAGGCTCGTGCCCACGTCAAGAGGGATGAGACCTCCGACGATTTTCTTAGCCTACATACTAAGGGAGAAAAGCTCAATCGTTGAGCTTGTACTTAGATTGTCCGGTACAACAATCACTTGAATCAAGTGGGAGTTAATCTTCCGGATGAGATAGTGATGTTTCTCCAAAGTCAATGCCACCAAGCTGCTAGAGCTTCGTGATGAACTATAACATATCAGGGATAGATATGATGATCCTTGAGGTATTCGCGTTGTTTGACATCGAAGTAGAAATCAAGAAGGAGCATCAATTGTTGATGGTTGATGAAACCACTAGTTTCAAGAAGGGCAAGGGCGAGAAGGGATACTTCATGAAACAGCAAAGCAGTTGCTGCTCTAGTGAAGAAACCCAAGGTTGAACCCAAACCCGAGACTAAGTGCTTACGTAATAAGGGAACAACCACGGAGAAGATTTACCCTAGATACTTGGTAGATGAGAAGGTGGCAAGGTCGATAGAAGTATATTGGATATACATTATGTTAATGTGTTCTTTACTAGTACTCCTAGTAGCACCAGGGTATTAAGATACCGGTTCGGTTGCTAAGTGTTAGTAACTCAAATAAAAGAGCTACGGAATAAATGGAGACTAGCTAAAGGTGAGTGACGATATATGTTGGAAGTGTTTCCAAGTTTGATGTGATCAAACATCGCGCGCCCTCTACCATCAAGATTAGTGTTAAACCTAAATAATTGTTATTAGGTGTTTGCGTTGAGCGTAGACATGATTGGATTATGTCTATCGCAATACGGTTATTCATTTAAGGAGAATAATGGTTACTCTGTTTATTTGAATAATACCTTCGATGGTCTTGCACCTAAATAAATGGTTTATTGAATCTCGATCGTAGTGATACACATTTTCATGCCGAAAGTATAAGATAGTAATGATAGTACCACTTACTTGTGGCACTTCCATGTAAGTCATATTGGTGTAAAACGCATGAAGAAGCTCCATGTTGATGGATCTTTGGACTCACTCGTTTTTGAAAAGTTTGAGACATGCGAACCATGTCTGTTGGTGTATACGCATGATGAAACTCCATGCAGATGGATCGTTTGGACTCACTTGATTTTGAATCACTTGAGATATGCAAATCATACCACATGAGCAAGATGGTGAAAAGCCTCGGTTTCGAAGAAGATGGAACAAGATAGCAACTTGTTGGAAGTAACACATTTTGATGTGTGCAGTCCAATGAGTCTTTGAGGCATGCAGATGAATATCGTTATGTTCTCGACTTCACAGATGATTCGAGTAGATGTTGAGTACATTTACTTGATGAAACACAAGTCTGAATTATTGAATGGTTCAAGTAATTTCAGAGTGAAGTTTAAGATCTTCGTGACAAGAGGATAGAATGTCTATGATATGATCATAGAGATGAATATCTGAGTTACGAGTTTTGGCACACAATTAAGACATTGTGCAAATTGTTTTCACAATTAATACCGCCTGGAACACCATAGTGTGATGGTGTGTCCGAACATCATAATAGCACCCTATAAGATATGGTGCGTACCATGATGTCTCTTATCGAATTACCACTATCGTTCATGGGTTAGGCATTAGAGACAACCGCACTCACTTTAATAGGGCACCACGTAATTCCGTTGAGACGACCCTGTTTGAACTATGGTTTGGAGAAACCTAAGTTGTCGTTTCTTAAAAGTTTGGGGCTGCGACGCTTATGTGAAAAAGTTTCAGGTTGATAAGCTCGAACCTAAAGCGGATAAAATGCATCTTCATAGGACACCCAAAACGGTTGGGTATACCTCCTAATTCAGATCCGGAAGCAATAGGGATTGTTTCTTGAATCGGGTCCTTTCTCGAGGAAAAGTTCGTCTCGAAAAGTTGAGTGGGAGGATGGTGGAGACTTGATAAGGTTATTGAACCGTCACTTCAACAAGTGTGTAGCAGGGCACAGGAAGTTGTTCATGTGGTACCTACACCAATTGAAGTCAAGGCTTAAGATAGTGATCATGAAGTTTTGGATCAATTCACTACCGTACATCGTAGGGTGACAAGGATGCGTACTACTTCAGAGTGATACGCAATCCTGTCTTGAAGGTCATGTTGCTAGACAACAATGAACCTACGAGCTATGGAGAAGCAATGGTGGGCCCAAATTCCGACAAATGGTTAGAAGCCATGAAATCCGAGATATGATCCATGTATCAGAACAAAGCATAGACTTTGGTAGACTTGCCCGATGATCGGCAAGCCATTGAGATGAATGGATCTTTAAGAAGAAGACGGACGTGGACGGTAATATCACCGTCTATGAAGCTCGACTTGTGGCGAAGAGTTTTTCACAAATTCAAGGAGTTGACTACGATGAGATTTTCTCATCCGTAGCGATGCTTAAGTCCGTCGGAATCATGTTAGCATTAGCTGCATTTATGAAATCTGGCAGATGGATGTCAAAACGAGTTTCCTTACCAGTTTTGTAAGGAAAGGTTGTATGTGATACAATCAGAAAGTTTTGTCGATCCTAAGGATGCTAAAAGGTATGCTGGCTCCAGCGATCCTTTCTAAGGACTGGAGTAAGCATCTCGGAGTTGGAATGTGCGCTTTGATGTGATGATCAAAGATTTTGAGTTTATACAAAGTTTATGAGAAACTTGTATTTCCAAAGAAGTGAGTGGGAGCACTATATAATTTCTGATGAGTATATGTTGTTGACATATTGATGATCAGAAATGATGTAGAATTTCTGGAAAGCATATAGGGTTAGTTGAAAGATGTTTTTCAATGGAAAACCTGGATTAAGCTACTTGAACATTGAGCATCAAGATCTATGAGGATAGATCAAAAAACGCTTAATGGTACTTTCAAATGAGCATATACCTTGACATGATCTTGAAGGTGTTCAAGATGGATCAGTCAAAGAAGGAGTTCTTGCCTGACATGTAAGGTATGAAGTTAAGACTTAAAGCTCGACCACGGCAGAAAAGAGAGAAAGGACGAATGTCGTCCCCTATGCTTCAGACGTAGGCTCTATAGTATGCTATGCTGTGTACCGCACCGAAAGTGTGCCTTGCCATGAGTCAGTCAAGGGGTACAAGAATGATCCAGGAATGGATCATTGGACAGTGGTCAAAATTGTCCTTGTAGCAAATAAGGACATGTTTCTCGATTATGGAGGTGATAAAGAGTTCAGCGTAAAGGGTTACGTCGATGCAAGCTTTAACACCTATCCGAATGACTCTAAGTAGCAAACAGGATACGTATAGTGGAACAACCATTTGGAATAGCTCCAAGTGGAGCGTGGAAGCGACATTTATAATATGACCTAGAAATTTGCAAAGCACACACGGATCTGAAAGGTTCAGACCCTTTGACTAAAACCTCTCTCACAAGCAAAACATGATCAAACCTCAGAACTCATTGAGTCTACATCACATGATGATGTGAACTAGTTTACAGACACTAGTAAACTCTTTGGGTGTTGGTCACATGGCGATGTGACCTATCAGTGTTAATCACATGACGATGTGAACTAGATTATTGACTCTAGTGCAAGTGGGAGACTGTTGGAAATATGCCCTAGAGGCAATAATAAATTAGTTATTATTATATTTCCTTGTTCATGATAATCGTTTATTATTCATGCTATAATTGTATTGACCAGAAACAGCAATACATGTGTGGATACATAGACAACACCATGTCCCTAGTAAGCCTCTAGTTGACTAGCTCATTGATCAATAGATGGTTACGGTTTCCTGACCATGGACATTGGATGTCATTGATAACGGGATCACATCATTAGGAGAATGATGTGATGGACAAGACCCAATCCTAAGCCTAGCACAAAGATCGTGTAGTTCGTATGCTAAAGCTTTTCCAATGTCAAGTATCTCTTCCTTAGACCATGAGATCGTGCAATTCCGGATACCGTGAGGAGTGCTTTGGGTGTATCAAACGTCACAACGAATCGGGTGACTATAAAGGTGCACTACGGTATCTCCGAAAGTGACCATTGGGTTGACACGGATCGAGGCTGGATTTGTCACTCCGTAGAGCGGAGAGGTATCTCTGGGCCCACTCGGTAGGACATCATCATAATGTGCACAATGTGACCAAGGAGTTGATCACGGATGATGTGTTACGGAACGAGTAAAGAGACTTGCCGTAGCGAGATTGAACAAGGTATCGGTATACCGACGATCGAATCTCGGGCAAGTACAATACCGCTAGACAAAGGGAATTGTATACGGGATTGATTGAGTCCTTGACATCGTGGTTCATCCGATGAGATCATCGTGGAACATGTGGGAGCCAACATGGGTATCCAGATCCGCTGTTGGTTATTGACCGGAGAACGTCTCGGTCATGTATCGCATGTCTCCGAACCCGTAGGGTCTACACATAAGGTTCGGTGACGCTAGGGTTATATAGGAAGCTTGTATGTGGTTACCGAATGTTGTTCGAGTCCCGGATGAGATCCCGGACGTCACGAGGAGTTCCGGAATGGTCCGGAGGTAAAGATTTATATATGGGAAGTCTGTTTTGGTCACGGAAAAGTTTCAGCGATATCGGTATATCTGGGACCACCGGAGGGTCCTGGGTCCACCAAGTGGGGCCACCAACCCGAGAAGGCTGCGTGGGCCAAGTGTGGAGGGAACCAGCCCCAAGGGGGCTGCGCGCCACAAGGGGCCCAAGGCGCATGGGAGAGTGGGAGGGGGCAAACCCTAGGGCAGATGGGCCCTAAGGCCCATCTAAGGGGGCGCCTCCCTCTCCCTCCCCTCTTGGCCGCCTCCCCTTCCCATCTAGGGCTGCCGCCCCCCCTAGGGGTGGGAACCCTAGAGGGGGCGCACCCTCCTCCCTCTCCCCTATATAAATAGAGGCCTGGGGCTGCCCATAACAGACAAGAGAACCTCTCCTCTCGTTGGTGCAGCCCTGCATCTCTTCTTCCTCCTCTCCTGCGGTGCTTGGCGAAGCCCTGCAGGATAGCCACGCTCCTCCATCACCACCACGCCGTTGTGCTGCTGTTGGATGGGGTCTTCCTCAACCTCTCCCTCTCTCCTTGCTGGATCAAGGCGTGGGAGACGTCATCGGGCTGTACGTGTGTTGAACGCGGAGGTGCCGTGCGTTCGGCACTTGATCATCGGTGATCTGAATCACGACGAGTACGACTCCATCAACCCCGTTCACTTGAACGCTTCCGCTTAGCGATCTACAAGGGTATGTAGATGCACTCTCCTTCCCCTCGTTGCTAGTTTCTCCATAGATAGATTTTGGTGATACGTAGGAAAATTTTGAATTT
This sequence comes from Aegilops longissima, assembly GCA_021605205.1. Lineage (NCBI taxonomy): Eukaryota > Viridiplantae > Streptophyta > Magnoliopsida > Poales > Poaceae > Aegilops > Aegilops longissima. Next base: position 9,630 of record JAHIAM010002786.1, read on the forward strand.
CTGCTACGTTCCCCAACAGATCCACCATCCCTCTTTGCTATACACCACATCCCGGAAGACCAAGTGAGTGCTGCTAAGGAGGCTATACGCCAGGGAGGGATCATGATGGAGCAAGTGAAGGCAGTCCGAGAGGCCAACTAGGCGGCCTATGATGCTAGTTCAGCTCTCCAGAGCAATGTCCAAGTAAGTCGATTGTTGCTTGCTCTCTTAGGACATGCTACCTGAAACTGCTTCTTTCTGAAGATTTCCATATCTGTACACCCACTGGGTGGGTGTGTCGATTGGGTTTTTATGGGGGCACGCTGAGTGCACCCACTGGGTGTAGTCCCCGAGACTATGGTGGACTGCGTGCAGTCGACTATAGTCTTTATACTGTGAACTTCTTCACTCGACCTGGTCGGACCAAGTCGAATGGAACCGTAAAAACCGGTGGGGGCACGCTGAGTGCACCCACTGGGTGTAGTCCTCGAGACTATGGTGGACTACGTGCAGTCGACTATAGTCTAAAGAACTGTTTTTTTTACTGCGGCTGACCGCTCACAATTAGCCATGGTTTTAGAATCATAACCTTTTTGCCTCTTTTGGTCGACTGGTCGAACCAAATTGGTAAAACCAGTGGGGGCACGCTGAGTGCACCCGCTGGGTGTAGTCCCCGAAACTACTGTCGAATGTTTTGATTCGACTGTAGTCTTAGAAATGCTACTATTTTTCCTTAGTCACTCGGAAGTGATCTGTCTTTGATGTCTTTCGTTGATTCACTCTTTGTAGAAATCTTGCGAGCTTGTGGCTCGCTATACTGAGTTAGAGAACAAATAGATCCAGCTCAACCTCGACTTGAAGCTTGCTCAAGAGAATTTGCAGAAGGCGAAGGACGAAGCAAAAGGTATGGCTGGTGAGAACTTTGACGACTGTCTTTCTTTTTCTGTTCATTCTCAACTCTGTTCTCATTGTTGCTTTGCAGATAAACTGGAAGAGACTTTAAAGAAGAAGGACCTTGACCTTGCAGAGGTAATGTATATGGCTTTGGAGAAAACAAAGCTCGCTGAAGAGAAGCTTGCCTCAGTCGACAAACTTGAAGATGAAAATGCCAAGCTGAAAACCGCTCTTGACGCGGCCAACAAGGAAGATAGTCGACTGAAGAACGACAAGATCGCTCGTTCGACAAGGCTAATGGCGGGGAAGCGAAATGACACGAGATTTATCTTGGAGGGCTCGCCAAGAAGTTGTTTCTCATGCTTGAAGGTAATCTCTTTTACCCGACTGTCTTGCTATCACCGGCTCATCACATGATTGTTATTTTGAGTCTGAGCCGTGTTTTCAGAATTCTGTCAAAACTTCGAAGAAGAAACCAGTCAAGTGGAGGCCAGCCTGGACCCCATCAACTCTCATGTGAAGGACGAAGCTGCCATGAATGTGCTCCGACTGGAGTCTCGCGTTGCTAGCGTGGTGGATTATCTTGCTCGACCGAAAGCTGCGTGTCGCTGGATCGACTCGACTCTCGGCAGATCGGACACTCGAATGACCTTGAATCTTAATGACTCGATGAATGAGATTCCAAGTCGAGTGCAAGAATGGAAAAAGTCTTCTGCCAGGTGTGGTGCTGATGTTGCTCTATCTCTGGTTCGCGTCCACTGCAAGGAAGCGCAAGAGGACAAGCTGGCGTCCCTCAAGGTTGCCGACACCAGGAAGTATGACTTCCGATCTTTCATGGAGACCTTCATCGCTGCTGCTACCCGTATTGCCGACGGAATCGACCTCGACCTGTTTGTTGCACCTTCCAGTCCTCCACCGGAGGAGTAAAAAACTTCCAAGTCCCACCTTAAATTTGCCTCGGAATGCCGAGTGGTTTTTGTAACCGAAAACTTTAATAGGCTTAACGCCTGAGCACCTTTGGATCCGTAGAACATTTATCTGAACTTAATCTATCCTTGAACATGCTTTATTTGCCTTCGAGAGAACTTTGCTCTTCATTCGGAATATATTTCATTGTTGTAGGTAGTATCCTTGAGGTGAAACTTCAGTCAACTTGTACTTCATCTATCTTGCAGGTAGAGATGGAGCACAGAATGCGACTAACCTCGTCATCCTTGCGGATTGGGATGGACCGCACGTTGTACTTGTGGCAAAGCTCCAAAGGAGAAGGTAGCAGTCGACCTGCACCTTGTCGTCCTTGCGGGGTGAGATGAACCACACGTTGTACTTGTGGTGAAGCTCCGAAGGAGAAGGCAGCAGTCGACCTGCACCTCGTCGTCCTTGCGGATTGAGATGAATTCCTTACTTAGGCGAGCATTGGACTGCAGCTAAGCCCCCGAGTGGGAGGTTTGCTCTCCACTCGGTAGGATTTTTATTACTTAGGCGAGCACTGGGCTGCAGCTAAGCCCCCGAGTGGGAGGTTTGCTCTCCACTCGGTAGGATTTCTATTACTTAGGCGAGCACTCAGCTGCAGCTAAGCCCCCGAGTGGGAGGTTTGCTCTCCACTCGGTAGGATTTCTATTACTTAGGCGAGCACTGGGCTGCAGCTAAGCCCCCGAGTGGGAGGTTTGCTCTTCACTCGGTAGGCTTTCTATTACTTAGGCGAGCACTGGGCTGCATCTAAGCCCCCGAGTGGGAGGTTTGCTCTCCACTCGGTAGGATTTCTATTACTTAGGCGAGCACTTGGCTGCAGCTAAACCCCCGAGTGGGAGGTTTGCTCTCCACTCGGTAGGAATTTCATGGTGTACCTTTGAAGGAGAAGGCAGCAGTTGACCTGCACCTCGTCGTCCTTGAGAAGCGTTCATTATTTTGGATGTTTAGGCGAATCCTCGGGCTGTTGCTAAGCCCCCGAGTGAGAGGCTGACTCTCCACTCGGTAGGATCTAAATACTTAGGCGAGTACTTGGACTGCAGCTAAGCCCCCGAGTGGGAGGCTGGCTCACCACTCGGTAGGATTTTGAATACTTAGGCGAGTACTTGGACTGCAGCTAAGCCCCCGAGTGGGAGGCTGGCTCTCCACTCGGTAGGATTTTGAATACTTAGGCGAGTACTTGGACTGCAGCTAAGCCCCTGAGTGGGAGGCTGGCTCTCCACTCGGTAGGATTTTGAATACTTAGGCGAGTACTTGGACTGCAGCTAAGCCCCCTGAGTGGGAGGCTGGCTCATCACTCGGTAGGATTTTGAATACTTAGGCGAAGCGGATTCGCAGCTAAGCCCCCGAGTGAGAGACTGGCTCACCACTCGGAAAGGATTTTTTTTTACAAACTTAGGCGAACCGCATTCGCGGCTAAGCCACCCACTGGGGGAAATTTTAAAAAAAAAGTAATAACAATCACTGGGAAAATCATAACATTCTTGTCTTAGATAAACAAACTACAAAAGTACTTTTATTACATCTCAAATGAGTGAGTATTTAAGTATAAAAGGGGCGGAGCAGCTCTGCATTCCAAGCTCGAGGCTCATCGATCTGGCGACCAACGTTGTAGATATGATACGCTCCGTTGTGGAGAACTCTTGTGATGATGAAGGGACCTTCCCAAGTGGGAGCGAGCTTGTGTGGTTTCTGTTGATCCATTCGGAGGACCAAATCTCCCTCTTGGAAGGCTCGACTCTTCACATTTCTGGCATGGAATCGACGCAAGTCTTGCTGATAGATAGTCGAGCGGATCAAGGCCATCTCTCTCTCCTCTTCCAAGAGGTCGACTGCATCTTGTCGGGCTTGTTCCGCTTCTTCTTCAGAGTATAGTTCGACTCGAGGCACATTGTGAAGCAGGTCACTCGGCAGAACGGCTTCAGCTCCATAGACCAGGAAGAATGGAGTTCTCCCAGTCGACCAATTAGGAGTGGTCCACAATCCCCAGAGAACTGATGGAAGTTCATCGACCCAAGCTCCTGCTGCGTGCTTGAGATCACGCATTAGTCGTGGTTTCAGCCCTTTGAGAATGAGGCCGTTTGCACGTTCTGCTTATCCATTCGACTGAGGATGAGCAACTGAAGCATAGTCGACCCGCGTGCCCTGAGAGGCGCAGAAGGCTTTGAACTTGTCATTATCGAAGTTTGACCCATGGTCGGTGATGATGCTATCGGAACTCCATATATGAATATCAACTCTCGATGAAACGATAGCGGTGCATGCATCGAGGTTCTTGATGGGCTTGGCTTCGATCCACTTGGTGAACTTGTCGATCGCTACTAGCAAATGAGTGAAGCCGCTTACGCCATTCTCAGCGGTCCAATCATGTCTAATCCCCAAACAGCGAAGGGCCGACAGTGGAATGGTCTTCAAGGCTGAGGCGGGCTTGTGTGACATGTTGGAATATAACTGACACCCTTCACACTTGTCAACTATTTCTTTTGCCATTTCATTTGCTTTCGGCCAGTAAAATCCCGCTCGGTATGCTTTAGCCATGATGGTCCGAGAGGACGCATGATGGCCACAGGTCCCCGAGTGGATATCCTCAAGAATTATCGACCTTCTTACGGCGTGATACACTTACGGCCGACTCGATCACGCTTTCTCGAACAACTGTCCCTTGATCACTCAGTAAAGGCCTTGGATCGATTTAATGATCCGTCGAGCCTCTTCTTCATTCTCTCGGGAGCTCTTTCCTTAGGATATATGCGATGTAACGGCCTCGTCGAATGGGAGTGATGACCACAACTTCCATAATCAGGTCGACCACATTTGGGACCTCACCTTCATCGGATCATTGGCACTCCTTTGCTGCGGGCTTCTTTTGTGAAAGGATCCTCCTGCGATGGTGCATGAATGTGCTCCAAAATACACATTACGGGAATGGCTTCCCTCTTGGACCCTATCTTCCCAAATCATCCGCAGCTTGATTTTTCAGTCGGGGTATATGATGAAGCTCTAACCTCTCGAATTTGTTCTCCAGCTTTATCACTGCATTACAGTAACCTGTCATAGCTAGGCTTCTGATATCCCACTCCTTCATCACTTGATTAACAACCAGATCCGAGTCGCCGTAGACCATAAGGCGACGGACGCCGAGTGAAATGGCTTTGATGGGGTCAGCACTTCAGAAAGATAATAAACTGGGCGTTGAACTTTGAAAGCTTTTCCTTCTTCTTCCCGCTCGACCGTAAGTACGGTACTGACGACTTGTCCGATGGCTGCAATGTAAAGCAACAAAGGCTCTTCTTGACAGGAGCGATAAGCACCGGCTGGGTGGAGAGCGAGCTTTTAGCTCTGCAAACGCTGCATCAGCTTCTAGAGTCCACTCGAACTTGTCCGACTTCTTCATCAGTCAAGAAGAGGCAATGCCTTTTCACCGAGGCAGAGATGAATCGACTTAAAGCAGCCAAGCATCCAAGAAGCTTCGGACATCGTGCACACGCATTGTAGGCGCTTCATTCGAGTATAGTGCCAACCTTTTCGGGTTAGCATCGATTCCTCGCTTCGAAACGAAAACCGATTAACTTTCCACGGGAACTCCAAATGTGCACTTTGATGGGTTAAGCTTGATATCATACCTCCCGAGATTGGCAAATGTTTCAGCAAGGTCGGTCAACAGGTCGGAACCCTTTCGTGACTTGACCACTATATCATCCATGTACGCTTCCACATTCCGACTGATTTGAGTGAGCAAACACTTGAATCATCCTCATGAATGTGGCTCCGGCATTCTTGAGACCGAATGGCATGGTGACATAAATGAAGCACCGAATGGAGTGATGAGCGCTGTTTAAATCTCATCGGCTCCATACGCACGGATCTGATGGTACCGAATAGGCGTCTAAAAAGACAACCTCTCACATCCCGCAGCTTGAGTCGACTATTTGGTCAATGCGAGGAAGAGGAAATGATCTTCGGGCAGGCCCGATTGATATGCTTGAAATCGATGCACATGCGCAACGATTTGTCCTTCTTGGGGACCATGACGACATTAGCGAGCCACTCGGAGTGGTAGATCTCTCAGATGAACTCTGCCGCTAAGAGCCGAGCCACCTCTTCGCCAATGGCCTTTCTCTTCTGGACGGCGGACCGCCGAAGATATTCTTTAACCGGTTTGACTTTTGGGTCGACTCGTAGGCGATGCTCAGCCAGCTCCCTGGGAACACCCGGCATGTCAGCAGGCTTCCATGCAAAGATTTCCCAGTTCTCACGGAGGAACTGGATGAGCACTTCTTCCTATTTTGAGTCGAGTGTTGTTGAGATGTTGGTCGGAGCAGCATTGGGATCAGTCGGGTGAATGTGAATCTGTTTCGTCTCACCAATGATCGAATGCTGACTCCATAGCGGCTTCTTAGCTCACAACAAATCACTCGGATCTGCAGTTTTCTGATACTCTTGTAGCTCTACCACTGCCAACTGAGCATCGGCGATCTTAGAGCCTTTCTGGAAGCACTCTTTCGACTTCTTCCGATTGCCCGTAACAGTGATCACGCCCTTGGGACCAGGCATCTTCATCTTAAGATACACGTAACATGGTCGGGCCATGAAACGTGCATATGCTGGCCTTCCCAGAATAGCGTGATAAGCGCTCTGGAAATCCACGACCTCAAAGGTCAACTTTTCTTTCCGGAAATGCTTCGAATCACCAAAAACTACATCAAGAGCAATTTGGCCGAGTGACTCAGCCTTCCTTCCAGGAATGACTCCGTGGAAACTCATGTTACTGGTACTGAGTCTGGACATCGGAATGCCCATCCCCTTCAACGTCTCCGCGTACAATATCTTCAGGCCACTACTGCCATCCATCAGAACTTTGGTCAATCGAGTGCCTTCGACGACCGGGTCGACCACCAACGCTTGCCTCCCAGGGGTGCAATGTGCGTCGGGTGATCGGACTGGTCGAATGTGATGGGGGTCTGGGACCACTTCAGATAGTTGGGTGTCGCTGACGCGACCATGTTCACTTCCCGATTGATAACCTTCAATCGACTTTTGCTTTCGACGTCAGCAAAAATCATCAGGGTGGAATTGACCTGGGGATATCCATCATCGCTGTCATCTTTGTCCTCAACTTTGTCTGTCTCCTTATCCTTATTATTGGGTTGTTTCCCTTGGAACTGCTGAATCAAGAGCTGACACTGTCGAGTGGTATGTTTCGGGTAAATGAGTTTACCCTCTTCATCTTTCTTCGTGTGAATGTGACATGGCAAATCCAACACGTCATTTCCATCCTGATCCTTCACCTTCTTGGGGTTCCAAGGACCCTTGGGTTTCCCCTTGAACTTTCACAGGGTCCACAGCCGAGGCCTCTCCGGAGCAAGTGGCTCGGCTTTGCGCTCGCTTCCGCTGGAATTTCCTCCCCGCCTCATTGGCGGCGATTTGTATTTACCACTCGGAGCTGATCCTCTTCTTCACCATTTGCATACTTGGTGGCAATCTCCATCCTCCGACTCGGGGTCATATCTCCGGTTCGATCAATTTCAAACTCAACTCTCTGTTCTTGACACCTTCTTTGAAGGCACAGACTGCCTGGTGATCAGATACATTCTCAACTGTGTGGTGCAAAGTGATCCACCTCTGGATATAATCTCTCAAAGTTTCACTCGACTTTTGCACACATGACTGCAACTCCGTCAACCCTGCTGGTCGTTTGCAAGTCCCTTCAAATGTCCTGACAAACACTCGGGCAAGATCTTCCCAAGTGTAAATATTGTTGGGTGCTAACTGATTCAACCACGCTCTGGCTGAACCCTCCAACATAAGAGGCAAATGCTTCATGGCTACCTCATCGTTGCCGCCACCGATCTGAACAGCCACTCGGTAATCTTCAAGCCAAGTGTCGGGGCTTGGATTCACGATGACCTTATCGACTCGATCGCCACCACGAAGTTGGGAGGAATCACCGCTGGCTCGATGCCTCTGCTTTGAAACACTCACGGTCTGAAACATGAACTCTGCTGCTGGGGGGAACATCTCTGTCATGGCCGTCTCGGTGAGCTCTATTCCTGTCGACCAAACCTTGAACGATAATAGCTCTCGCATCAAAGCCTGGTTCCCTGGGGTTCGACTGGAACTCTTCGCCCAACACTGTGTTGGCGTCTGTCATCCTGCTGCCGAGGAGCGTATGATCCACCCCTTGGGGGAGGAGTGGGCACTCGACGTCGATCATTGCAATCGAATCAGTGCTCATACTGCTTGCGGCTCTTGTACTGATCATCACGCCGGCCCCCACGTTCCTCACGCCTCGGGGGTGATCTCGGACTATGAGCCGAGTGGACTGAATTCGCAGCGACGGATCGGCTGTGAATCCTGTTCCGTGACTGTGATACGACTGAGTTTTGGTCTCCCGCCGCCGGAGCAGATCCTGATTTGTAACAAACCTCTACCGGCCTCGGTGGGAAGGCTGAATTGACTTCTGCTATCTGGTGACAGCTGCTAAATTCTGGATCGGAGTTTGATATACCTGAGTTGGTGGTGGAAGAGGCGGCGTCGGCTGGATTCTGGAACCCTTGTCGCATGGCATCGAAAGTACTCGCTGAAGGTTCTCGGTCGAGTGCGCTCAGCAGGAGTAATGGCTGCGCATCCTCAAGGCACGAGCCTCGGGGTTTCTCCAACGATAGGAGTGTGAAGCGCATCCATGTTCCGACGCAATGAAGCTCCTCCCTCGAACCGAAGTGAGGGGCTCGGGCAGGTACTTTTCATGGGCTTGCGCGGATCGCCTCCACCGTCACCTCCGTTAGTGCGGGTGAATCCAGGGGGACTCGTGGTCCATCGACCAGCAGGACCTCTGCCGGGTCGAGTCCTTTATCGCTTTCGGACTTGATCTCTGCGGAGCCAGTCGACAGGTTGAACAGGCCGTAGAGGGATTCGTCGGGCTCGATCGCCGTGACTTGGGAGGTGGCCGACTGGCGGGCCACCGCATGCCTCACCCACCGCTGAAGCCTCGATCGAACGGAACGCTTGCTCCGGCGGGAGACTGGGGGTTGAGGACGGCACAGGAGCCGATCCATACTGGATCGACGGTTGCCGCAGGAGGACGCCGCGGACACACGCGCGAAAGTGCATCGCCCTGCGGACGGGGAGCACGTCCACGTCGAGTGGAGCCTCCTGAAGCCAAGCGGAGTCGTCGGCGACGAACGTGAGCGCTCCGAGACGGATCTCGCGGCCCTCGACCAAAACTCCACCTGAAACCATGATGTAGGAGATCGAAAGAATCCCAACTTCTCCAACAGATCGCTAGAACACCGGCCCCACGGTGGGCGCCAACTGTCGTGGTTCTAAGTCTGACAGTAGAATGGGGGGTAGGTATGGAGAGGCAAGATCCTAGCTATGGAGTAGATGTATACGCAAGGGATTTACGAGTTCATGCCCTTCTCAGAGGAAGTAATAGCCCTACGTCTCGGAGCCCGGAGGCGGTCGACTGGATTATATGCATATGTGTTACTGGGGTGCCAACCCCTCTACCGTGGAGGGGGTGGCTTATATAAGTCGCCAGGACCCCAGCCAGCCCACGAAAGCGAGGGTTTAAGGTACGTTAAGGCTAGGCGTTCTCGGTAACGCCACGTAAAGTATCATTATGATCATAAAGACTATTTAACTACTGACCGTTTGGACGCCGAGTGGCTCTTGGACTCTGGTGGTCAAGTGGGTCTTCATGGTCGAGTGTCTTTGAATGCATCGAGTGGAAACCTACCAGGTCGACTGGAAGGCCGCTTCTTTCGCGAGTGTCCTTGGGGAGGGTACCTTTGCGTAGGTCTATGACCGTACCCTAGGTACATGACTTCATCACAGGCCTCCTGCCTGGGATCCTCCTAAACTACTCCTGGTTGTCATCAGTGGCCTGCACGTAGTAGTAGGCACCTCCGGTGTAGTAGGAGTCGTCGTCGACGGTGGCGTCAAGCTCCTGGGCTCCAGCATCTGGTTGCGACAACCAGGTAGGAGGGAAAAGGGGGGAAAGAGGGAGAAAAGCAACCGTGAGTACTCATCCAAAGTACTCGCAAGCAAGGAGCTACACTACATATGCATGGGTATATGTGTAAAGGGCCATATCGGTGGGTGAGGCTGCAGAATGCCAGAATAAGAGGAGGATAGCTAATCCTGTCGAAGACTACACTTCTGGCAGCCTCCTCCTTGCAGCATGTAGAAGAGAGTAGACTGAAGTCCTCCAAGTAGCATCGCATAGCATAATCCCACCAGCGATCCCTCCTCGTCGCCTGTTAGAGAAGCGATCACGGGTTATATCGGCACTTGGAAGGTGTGTTTTATTAAGTATCCGGTTCTAGTTGTCATAAGGTCAAGGTACAACTCCAAGTCGTCCTGTTACCGAAGATCATGGCTATTCGAATAGATTAACTTCGCTGCAAGGGTGCACCACATAACCCAACACGCTTGATCCCATTTGGCCGGACACACTTTCCTGGGTCATGCCCGGCCGCGGAAGATCAACACGTCGCAGCCCCACCTAGGCCAACAGAGAGGTCAGCACACCGGTCTAAACCTAAGCGCACAGGGGTCTGGGCCCATCGCCCTTAGCACACACTTGCACGTTCGTCTGTGACGGAAGCATAACTAGCACCCTTAATACAAGAGCAGGCTTACGTTCCAATCATGGCGCGCCCTCGGTCGGCCGACGTCACGAAGGCTTGGTGATACCATGACGCCGAGTGCCCATAACTGTTCTCAGCGTAGTTGTTTAGTGCGTATAGA
>JAHIAM010002787.1:0-65666 GCA_021605205.1 Aegilops longissima
AGGTAGGAGTTGGTTGAGCCATGTTGTGCCTACTCATTCATGCTTGTTTGTCATGCACTCTTTGCTTAGAGTTGAGTCAGGTCTGGTTCATCGGGGATGAATGGGGTGTGTGAACATGTCCTACTATGTGTGAGCTAAGTGTGTGAACACGATTTAGTAAAAAGTAGCGGTGAGAGGCCATGTAGGAGTACATGGTGGGTTGTCTCATTACAGCCGTCCTCAGAGGCCCGAGTTACTGTGTTTGTGATCCATGAAATGAGTTACTACCACACATTGGGATCCTTATTTGACTCTCTCGACTTCTAACCACCCTTGTCCTCTGTCCGGGAGTTGCAACTAGTTTATGGTGTTTGTAGGATATGTGTTTGGAGGCGCCGTGCGTGGCCTGACCCTAGGGGTGGGCTATGATGCGGATGGATACACCGTGGCCAGTGTGCTGCGAATGCCCGTTTGGTATCTGGGAACCACTGCACACATCGTTCAGGGCTATGGGAAACCTCGGCGGACTCCTGCGGATGGAACCTGAATAGGCGATAAACACGGACTAGGGACTTGAGTGTTTAGGTAGGCCGTGGCCGAACACCCGTTGGGCTTCCGCTTGAAGGTTGCGAGTACATATGGTATAGCGGTGGTAAGTGGTGAGGCGTGTGCGAGAAGTACACCCTGCGAGGTTAATATGATCTATTGAATAGCCGTGTCATGGAAAAGGACTTACAGGTTGCCTATATCAGTTCATAGACAAGTGAAAGTGGATACTCTAAAATCATAAGATAAGTGTGAGTGCTATGGATGGCGTTCTCGTGGGGAGGCGAGGCGGATCCATAGTGGTGTATTGATATGGTGAATATGTGGACTCGTGTAGCCACCTCCAAGAGTTACTTGCGATTAAGTAGTTCGGGATAGCCACCGAGTCAAAGATGGCTTCTGCATGATCAAACTCCACCACCTTTTGATAATGATGCATATGTAGTTAGATTACGATGTAAGTCTTCTTGAGTACATTGAAGAAGTGGAATCGACCTTGAACTTTGTGTTCATGCCCATGGACCGATGTAGATCTTATCATTAAGGCTTCTCTTAAGTTAATTATTCCCTTAATATAAGTTCATCTTATATGTGAGATCACGCCTTTTGTAATCGTGGTTCGACCATGTTCTCCTTTAAATACCATTTCTCGTGCAAATTCAAGCACTTGTCTTACTGCGAGAGCAATACCCTAGTCCAACCTCTGCTTTGATACGTCATGAGTATTACCCTCCGGTATCTAGGGAATATCATGAAACTACATAACTTCTTATGAGTTCTTCCTCTACTCTTATTTTGCCGATTCTAAATTTTCCACGGGTTCGGGTTATTAGTCACTCGAGAACACCGATAAGTGAATCGATTCCCTTTTCTGATTCTATAACTCTAAGTAATTTTCATTGCTTACGAGTTTAATAATCTGTCAAGTCATTCCTAGCCTGATCGGCTATATCATTATCATACTAAATTTTAAGCTGTGCTACTCGGACTTCTTCCCGAGCACAATTTTGACGATGAGCTAAGCTTCGTCGATCTTCCTCATTTATCAATTCACCTCGAACAACAAGCTTGATTTTGAGTTTGTGTACGTGCAGTGGTTCAATAACCTTTCACTCATCATTCCTTCAACTTGATGTCGCCATCGATCGATTACATCTTATTGAAATCTCTCGACAAATGTGTCGTGGTCATCACCAACATTACAGGCTGTTCGAGGATATCAATCTAATTCATGATGAGAAATGCCATCCTTGCCCCCTCGATGAATTGTTCACGAGGCCACGTACACAAAATCATCTTTTCTTGCTGGTATTGTATGACTGATTTTATAAGTTGTTCCAATGGATCCTTTTGTACCCGAAGTCGACCTTTCCACGAGACCATGCCAACACTATCCGAAGCATGTGTGTGGTACTCTGCTCATCAACAAGAACATTGGGAGCACAATGCTAATTGTTCTTGATCTATTATCCAAACACCGTTGTATGGGTAATATCATGATTATCCCCTCGCCCTCTTTATCTAAATGCTTTTTAACTTGTTGTCATATCTTGTATATCTGCTCCGCTTCCCTTGGGAAGGATATACTCCCAATTCTTGTGTTAAATACATTTTCCTTTCCAATGTTACGATTAATCTAATAACCACATTTTCCTTTCCATTGGTTTGTTTAACCTTCTTGTGATCTAGTATATGATATAAGCGAAATAATTCCCTGCTTATAAAAGCGTGTTGTACAACCTGTGTCGGTGAGACCTGTTACTATTGTTGATGACATTCCGGTAACCACCGATGGGCGTGAACCTTGCCGATTGGTCCGCCTCGTTCAGCGAGCGGGAATATAGTTCTCTTCGTCCCTACGCCCTTGGTACCAACGTGGTTGCCAACATAATGACACTATCCTCCGACAAAGCTTGCTATCATAACCGTGTAACATGTCACGCTCTTTCTACTTTTAACCCATATGGTGGGCCCATAACCCTGAGTTTCAGGGATCGAAACACTGGCTCTCCTGTACACCCTTGTTTCTAAGGTTATTTCTCACTTGGCTTCATATGAAAATCCGAGCACGCCTTAGGAAGCGATCTATTACAGTATCGGACATGATACTTATTACCATTACTCTGAACCTCTTTCACCCCCCTTGTTTGGGCAACAAGCGATTGTCTACCAGGTTGAAGCTTCTTATTGCACCTCACCTTGCTCTCGATGACTTTCTTGAATTTTAACTTTCGAGAGATGCCTCTATACCACATTCACTCACATAGTCCCCACGTACCTATCTTGTGTTGAGCTCCTTCCTTCGAGTCTTTCCCTTACTCCACCTCTTAAATCTCGGGACAAGATTTTTTGTAGTGGAGAGATTTGTAACACCCAGTGTCATGCTACTGTAGCACCTTGTGATTAAGCTAATCATTTTTTTTCAAACAGTGCTTAATCACCTTTAATTCAAATCTCATTTGAAATTCCACTTAGAATCAAATTCAATTTGCAAGTGATTTTTAAGTTGCACAAAAGTTGTTGCAAAATAGTCCATCATTTAGTAAAAATTCCATAACAAATGATTGTTAAGGAAAACAACATCACCTCAAGCTAAGATGGACTATAGCAAATTAAAAGCAGTGCCACTCAACAAATTAATTGCTTTTCCATCTTTACCAAATTCCATCTAATTCAAACTTCTTCCAAACTTTTTGTGGCTGTGTCAACATTGCATTGTAATTATGTGGCCAAGTCCACATTTCTGAGAATCCTTTGCAGCTCCAAAATTTGCAAAGCATTCTGTAAAAATAGAAAAGAAATAGAAATGCAAAAAAATAAAGAAGAAGGAAAGGAACCCCTGCCCTTGGGCCTAAGGCCACAGAGGCAGTGCCAGCCCAGGCCGGGCCAGCTCCCGCCCAGTCGTCTCCCCCACTTGTTCCCCGGTCTGGCGTCGCTACAAGAGGCTGGTCGCGCCGAACCACCTCGCCGGCAGCTGACCCCAGCGAGAGGATAAGGCCTCCACACCCGGGACGCCTCAGGTCCTCCCCTCCCACCTCATGCTTGTCACAGCCCTAGAGCTTGCTTGTAACTAGTGGCATTGCATCCGTGCATCATGTTTAATTTTCATGAAATTGAAATGGGGATGACCAAGCCCTAGCACCAAAGCAATTCAAATAGGTTCAACTAAGAAATATTTTTCAATGAACCCAAATGGCCTTCAAAAATGTTCACCATTTTGGGAAAAATCTTGAAGCGATAACAGGAGATGTTGCACATTTTTCCATGACATTCTGATTTTTAATTAAATCATTACTTAATTGCATTTGGGCATTTAAATACTATAAAATATTTTAAATGCTCAAATAATCATAAACTAAAATGTTTGTTGTTGGAAATATTCCAAGCAGTGACATTGACGAGTTTCATGATTTTGGAAATGCCACAGCATTTTATTAAAGCGAAACATAATTACGAGAAAATAGAAAATGGAAATAAAAGAAAGCCAGCCACTTGCACGGCTCACAGCAGCATTATCTGCCCTTGACCCACGAGGGCAGGAGGTCTTCTTCCTCCCTTGATCGGATGCACAGTGCGTGCCCGGCTCTTCCGCGCCACCTCCCTGCTTGCCGCTCCCCTCCCGGCGCTCTGGGCGCCTCCACGGCGCCCACGCACCTGAGCCCTCTCTCCCTCACCGTGGCCTCTCCCTCCTCTGCTCTCTCTCTACTTGCCTTCCAGGCGGCCCGTCCGCCACCGTCGCATGTTAAATGCGTGGCCAACCTCCCACGGCCAGCCATCCATACGAGCTCCGCCTCGCCACCAACCTCTCCGCATGAAACCCAGCGACACGGATGCCCAGAATAGCGTCTCACGTGATGCGTCTTCTACCTCGAACACGAGATCGCCGGAGATGCTCCGGCGCCGTCCGGCCTCCCAGAGCCAGCCCAGCTACCCATCGACCTCGCCGTGAGCTCCTCTGCCGAACCCCTCTCTCCCGTACTCTATTTCCCTCTCTGGCCGTTGATTCCGCTGGACCAGAGGCTTTCGCGCCCGACCATGGCGCCATACCCAGCGCACCGACGCGATTCGAGCCTACCCTCGTGTTCGGTGAGTCGCGGAACTCATGCCTTCCTCCGCACCTCTGCAGTGCCTCCTAGCGTGACCCGAGTTCGTCCAGCTCGGCAACCGCCAACCTCGTCGCTGACCACTTTTAAGCCACCCGAGCCAACCAATGCCACCAAGAGCTGCGGGTTGATCCGGCTACATTAGGCGCCCTCCGCGGCTCATTTGGTCGCCGGGCGGCCAAACCCACTCTCACGCGCGTTAAAGCCTGGCTTGACATCTAAGCGCCAGCAGCAGTTGACCCGCTAACCTCTCGTTTGACCACGGGTGAGCCACGGTTGACTCTCTGAGTCAATGGCGGTGGGGCCCAGACACATTAACTAATCGAGATTAGTTTTAATTGAATTTAGTTAAACTGATTACAACGACACGCGGGACCCTTATCGAGGTTTGACCGGACCGTGTCCGTTGACCCGCTGACGTCACTGCGGCGTCGGTTTGATCTGATAATACACCTTTTGGATTTTTATAATTCAGGAAATTTGAAAATATTCTAAACTTCTAAAATCATATAAATTCAACAGTAACTCCAAATCAAATAATTTATATATGAAAAAGCGATCGAGAAAATATGAAGAATCTGTTTATGCCATGATCATGCATGTTTGAACAAGTTAACCTCACTGAATAGGATGAATCATGATTAGGGCAATTTATGAACTAGCATTTGGAGTTGGAGTTTAACCTTGTTTGAGTTCCACTTCAATTAACTTGGCTAGATATTGCATTAGGTGAATTCAGTACCTTAACATGACATGTCATTCATGTGAATGTGCATTGCATTGATTGTGTTCTCTCTTGTTTGCGGTAATTGTCCCTCTCGGTGAGCGGCGTCTGCGACGATGAATTGATGACATCGATGAAGAACTATATTATCTTGAAGTGCAGGGCAAAAACCCTTGTTCATTCGATACAATCCCACTCTCGCTCCTGCTCTCTTTTACTGCATTAGGACAACAACGATTTATCTGTTACTTGCTGCGGTTGTTGAACCCCTTTATCCTCTGCATGACTGTCATTCCAGATAATTAGATGAAACCCACTAGCATGAGTAGGAGTTGGTTGAGCCATGTTGTGCCTACTCATTCATGCTTGTTTGTCATGCACTGCTCTGCTTAGAGTTGAGTCAGGTCTGGTTCGCCGGGGATGAATCGGAGGTGTGTGAACATGTCCTACTATGTGTGAGCTAAGTGTGTGAACACGATTTGGTAAAGGTAGCGGTGAGAGGCCATGTAGGAGTACATGGTGGGTTGTCTCATTGCAGCCGTCCTCGGGAACTGAGTTACGTGTTTGTGATCCATGAAGCAGTTACTACCACACATTGGGATCCTAATTGACTCTCTCGGCTTCTTAACCACCCTTGTCCTCTGTCCGGGAGTTGCAACTAGTTTATGGTGTTTGTAGGATATGTGTTGGAGGCCGTGCGTGGCGCTGACCCTAGGGTGGGCTATGATCACGGTAGATACACGTGGCCGGGTGTCTAAGAATGCCCGTTTGGTATCTCGGAACCACTGCACACATCGTTAGGGGCTGTATGGAAACCTCGGCGGACTCCTGCGGATGGAACTGAATAGGCGATAAACACTGGACTAGGGACTTGAGTGTTTAGGTAGGCCGTGGCCGACACCGTTGGGCTTCGGCTTGAAGGTTGCAGTACATGTCGTGTATGGCGTGGTAAGTGGTGAGGCGTGTGTGAAAAGTACACCCTGCGGGGTTAATATGATCTATTGAATAGCGTGTCATGGAAAAGGACTTACAGGTTGCCTATATCAGTTCATAGACAAGTGAAAGTGGATACTCTAAAATCGCCAAGATAAGCGTGAGTGCTATGGATGGCGTTCTCGTGAGGGAGGCGAGGGCGGATCCATAGTGGTGTATTGATATGGTGAATATGTGGACTGCGTATAGCCACCTCCAAGAGTTACTTGCGGTCGTAGTTCAGGATAGCCACCGAGTCAAAGATGGCTTCTGCGGTCAAACTCCACCACCCCTTTTGATAATGATGCATATGTAGTTAGTTGATGTAAGTCTTGCTTGAGTACAATTGTACTCACGTTTGCCTATTTATGTTTTGCGAGAGAGCGTCGGTCTCGCTAGTAGTTCCACGTGGACTTGACGTTTAGCTTGTTACCTCAGCTTCGATCTTGTGCCCTCGGCGGAGATCAGTAGATAGTCGGGCTTCTCGACCTTTTTCATTTATAGTTATGCGTACTTTCGAGACATGTTTAGTTTCGCTTGTGCTTTGACTTGTATGCTCACAGTGTTGGGTCATGAGACCCATGTTTGTAATATCTCGCTCCTCGGAGCCTAATGAATAAATATTTGAGTCGTAGAGTTATGTTGTGATGCCATGTTGTATTTACACATATTGAGCATATTGTGTGTATGTTTGAAATGCTTGGTATGTGTGGGATCCGACCATCTAGTTGTTTATCCTTGGCAGCCTCTCATATGGTGAAATGTAGTCTAGTGCTTCCTAGCGATAGTAGTCCCTTCTGACCAGGTTCACGGAGTCTGCTAAGCCGACACTACTGCTTTGGACACTTGATTGGCGACATGTGTTCACCTCGTTCCTATGCACTGTCCCTTTGAAATGTCACGCGGTGATATTCGAGTCTGCCTAACTGCTACTGACCGGGATCACGAGTCCTCTTAGCCGAGTGCTACAGCCGAATTCATCGTTGATGACCGACATGCTCGATGTGATTCATGTATGCCTGTCCCCATGGGTTAGCGCCGCTTTGGGTTCACGACTAGCCATGTCGGCCGGGTTCTTTGTCATATGGATGCTAGCGACACTATCATATCGTGAGCCAAAAGGCACAAGCGGTCCCGAGCCATGGTAAGGCGACACCCGTGGGAATACCGTGCGTGAGGCCATAAAGTGATATGAGGTGTTACCGGCTAGAGTCGATGTGACTTGGAATCGGGGTCTGACAGCCTCTCGCCTCTCCGTCCCCTTCCCTCTCCCTCTCGGCCTTCCTCATCCGGATCCCCCACCTCACCGAACCCTCACATGCGCGCTGCCCGTCGTCACGTAGCTCGGCGCCCACCCGAGCTACGCCCGAGGCGTTGATGGCTTCTCGGCCTCGGCCTCGTCTATCATGTACAGCAGAGGCCGGAGGCCCGCGTCTTCGGCCGAGTGTGCCTCCCGTCCGACCACCGGCGCGCCCGTCTGCGTCGAGCTCTGCTCCTACTAAAGCGACCACGAGCCCGCGTGAGTGGCTCGGTGAGCTCCTCCTCCCTCCTTTCCTCTCCTCGCGCCTTGTGCATCACCGTAGCTTGCTGCCGCCGCACCATTTCTTTTTCTAGCCGCCGCCCGAACTGCGTCATTGCCGTCGCTTCCGACCACCATAATGCGGCCCGTTGGGTTAGAACGGCAGCGGTGATGTTCCAGCGTTTGAATGAGCCGACAGCGTCGCAAAATTCGCACCGCAGCTGCCTCCCCGTGGCGCACTGCGAGCTCCGCCACCGGCGTGCTCACCGCCCGTCGCCGTGAAACCTCCACAGGCGCGCGAGCCGCCCGCAGATTCGGCAGCGGTTTGGTCTCCGCTTTAGAATGCGCCCAAGTCGCGCAAAAGCAGTGGTGGGAGCACTTTTTAGGAACATCCGAGGCGCGCCGCGCGGTTTTGTGTCGGGCGTCGAGTCTCGGTCGTCGTAACGTGACGACAAGTGGGCCCCTGGCACCTTGCCGCTGGGCCCGCGGATCCTAGTTGACCCGTTGGTGGGTCAACTCTTGACAAACACTACGCTTGACATGTGGGCCCGCACTAATTAACGGGTTTCATAAATAAATAAAATGTTAATTAATCTGTTAATTCATTTTAATCACTAATTAGTCCTTGTTGGTGGGGCCCACACCTAATTGTTACATTAGTCAATTTAATCAGCTTTGTTAGTGCGCGATCGGCGACATGTGGGTCCCCATGGACCCACAGTCAGATTTGACCTCGATCCACCGTCACGTTGACGGTGACATCACCTCTACGTCATCTTGGCGTCATCCGCTACTATTCTAGATAATGTTGATTTAGATAATAAAATAATTCCGATAAATGGTTTAATCTTTGAAAATTCATAGAAAATAAACCGTAACTTTCGGATGAAAATGTTTTCTACATGAAAGTTCTTGACATAATTCAAAATATGATGACTATGTAAACATCTTGACATGATATAACTATATGATGTGTTTATTAAATAGGTTGGCATGCCATAATTCACATACATGTAGTCTATGGAAACATGATGGCATGATATCATTCATGGATAGAATGACATAATTCAAAATATGAGGACTATGTAAACACGATGAGATGATATAACTATCGATGTCTTTATTAAATGGGTTGGCATGCCATAATTCGGATACATGATGTCTATGTAAACATGGTGGCGCGATATAATTCAAATATATGATTTATATGCTAAGCAAGTAAGCATATGGCAATCGCATATATGATGTATAAAATAAGCAGATGGCATTCAATATTGTGTATATGATGTAAAAAATAAGCAATGCAAGACAACATATGCATAATATGAGTAATATAACCCTGCCAAGTTTGAGCATACACCTCGGGGAAAAATAGGACTGGTCATCTATCTACGAATCCTCTGTGAGGAGCTATGTAACTAACAAGATATCGCGCTTGTTGGTAGCATTGTCTTCTCTGAAGACCATGTTTCGGTCAGATTTTTCCATCATCGATAATGAGTGGTGCATAGGAAGACACTACAAAAGAGACACATCCATGACATTTTGGGCCGAGCAAAATTTTTTTCTGTCATTCTCATGACACTTCTATGGCGATAATTGTGACAAAACCACGTATCATCATAGATGTGTGATCGCCCATTTTGCATCATGTTTACGTTATTGTTATTTATAATGTTTTATCAATGGAAGTGCTTTTTGGAGTAATTCTAATGCCTTTTCTCTCATAATTTACAAGGAACACACCAATAGGGAGAATTTGACAGCTGGATATACGGACACTGGAAAAGCTATTCGGGCCACCTATTACGCACAACTCCAAATGAGCTAAAACTTTACGGAGAATTTTTATGGATTATTTGAGGAATAATGGAGCCAATAAAAAACGGAGAGGGGCCACCAGTGGGCACAACCCACAGGCGGCATACAGTGGGTGTGGCCTCCTCGGCCCACCTCGAGTGCCCATCTTCGGTATATAAGTCATTTTAACCTGAGAAAAAACAAGGAGGAGACTTTCCGGACGAGGCACCACCGTCTCGAGGTGGAACTTGGGTAGGAGCACTTTTGCCCTCCGGTGGAGCAATTCCATGGGGAACTTCCCTCCCGGAGGGGGAAATCATCGTCATCATCATCACCAACAACTCTCCCATCTTGGGGAGGGCAATCTCCATCAACGTCTTCAACATCACCTTCTCCTCTCAAACCCTACTTCATCTCTTGTGTTCAATCTTGCTACCGGAACTATAGATTGGTGCTTGTGGGTGATTAGTAGTGTTGATTACATCTTGTAGTTGATCACTATATTGTTTATGTGGTGAAAGATTATATGTTCAGATCCATTATGCTATTTAATACCCCTCTGATCATGAGCATGTTTATCATTTGTGAGTAGTTACTTTTGTTCTTGAGGTCACGGGAGAAATCATGTTGCAAGTAATCATATGAACTTGATATGTGTTCGATATTTTGATAGTATGTATGTTGTGATTCCCTTAGTGGTGTCATGTGAACGTCGACTACATGACACTTCACCATATTTGGGCCTAAGGGAATGCATTGTGGAAGTGAAAATAGATGGTGGGTTGCGAGGTGATGAAGCTTAAACCCGGTTTATGCGCTATTTCTTAAGGGGCCGATTGGATCCAAAAGTTCAGTGCTATGGTTTGAATTTATTCTTAATACTTTTCTCGTAGTTGCGGATGCTTGCGGGAGGTTAATAATAATAAGTAGGAGGTTTGTTCAAGTAAGAACTACACCTAAGCACGGTCCACCCACATATCAAATTATCAAAGTAGCGAACACAAATCAAACCAACATGATGAAAGTGACTAGATGAAATACCGTGTACCCTCAAGAGCGCTTTGCTTATCATAAGAGACCATTTTGGCCTGTCCTTTGCCTAAAAAGTATTGGTCCACCATGCTGCACTTTTGTTACTATTATCGTTACTTGCTCGTTACAAATTATCTTGCTATCGAACTACTCCGCTACTTACAATTTCAGCACTTGCAGACATTACCTACTCGAAAGCTACTTGTCATTTCATTACGCTCCACAGTTGGGTTCGACACTCTTACTTATCGAAAGAGCTACAATTGATCCCCTATACTTGTGGGTCATCAATGTCTTTGAGCTGCTACTTCTATGACAAAAATCATGATAGAAAGTGGGCTTTTAGTCACGCGGGCAGGAGGCCTTTTGCATGACATTCTTTGGGCCGTCCATGACGGAAAAAATCATGGTAGAAGCAAGGCGAGGAAAATATCGGGAGTTCGATTCTGATGGGTGGTCGGGGCGAGCAATGCACGGAAGGTTTGTGCATTTCTCTCTCTACTGCTGTCTGGCGATGTGTATGCGAGACATTGGGCTCTAGCGAACCGAAGCGAAGCGTTTGCTTCTTGAACCCGAGCAATTGCACTAGCTATGTTACTAAACCGAGAGATCGATCCCTTGGCTTTTAAGAACCTAAGCGATTCCTTCTGGCTGCTTTGCTAATTGAAGCCGATCGAACCTCCTGCCTCTTGATGAACATTGACCGTTGTTGGGGTTGGATGAAGAATTCCTGGTGGGGTTGGATGAACAAGACCTCGTGGTAGTAGTAGGGCGTTGCCGGCTGGATGAACAAGACCACGATCGAGGAGGTGGGGGTGGATGAGCAGGACCCCATGGAGGGCTGGTTGAATAGTAGCCGATGGAGGGTGGATGAAGCGGGACCCGTGGAGGCTGGTTGAGCGATGGCTGGTGGAGCTGGATGAGCGATGGCCGTGGATGAGCAGTGGCTGGTGGGAGGCGGAGGAAGTCGGCGATGGATGAACAATAGCGGTGGAGGCTAGAGGAAGTCGACGATGGATGAGCAGTGGAGGTCGTGGAGGCTGGGTGAGGCAATAAGCGGTGGGATGAACAATAGCGGTGGAGTCCGTTTTGCGATGCGCCACACCCTCCCGATGAATAGGACCCCGTTTCGACCGTAGGCGCTCCAACACAAGTCTTTTTCCCCCGTTTTGCGGTACGCCACACCCCACCCGATCAACATCACCTTGTTTCGACCGCATCCACTAGAACAGAAGGTCGTTGAGAATGTTCTGCGATCGCCGGACCCTTCCGATGAAACGGGACCCGTTTGACCATACGCGGTCGAATATAAGGCCGTTTCTTCCATTCGGTGGTATGCCAGACCTTGTTTCGGCTGTTCCGTCCAAGCCGGTTGGCTCTCGATGAACATGACATATTCCGACCCAGTTGGTTGCCTCCCGATGAACAGGATGTTGTTTCCTCCATTTCGACCCAGGCAGTTGGCTGCCAATGAACAGGACGCCGTCGATGTATGCGTTTGAGACCACGCACGTATGCGTTACATGGCGTCTTTTTTGCAGCGTAGTTGTAGTATGTGTGGAAGTTTAAGCGGGACTGCCTGAACTGCTACAACACCTTACTCGGCCACGGTTCATTGTGGCAGACAGACCGATCGACCGGTATGTACATAGACAATGCTACGTATGCTTCGACTAGGTGGGTCCCAGCTATCAGGGAGGACAAGAAGGCACATCCTTGCGTGCGAATATATGGTGGCGGGTCCCGGTGGTGAGGGACGGTATTATATTTTTGCCCATAATAAGGAGGCACTTCCTTGCGTGCAAAGATGTTGTTGGTGGGTCCCAGCTGTTAGGGGCAGGAATAAGGAGGCACTTCCTTGCTTGAAGATATCGTGGTGGGTCACAGCTTTCGGGGAGGAATAATTTTTTCATGTAATAAGGAGGCGGTTGCATGAGTGCGTCCATGGACTGGTGCACCCCCTGTCGACTTCTCCACATACAATCCTCTTCGATGACTCTCGTTTGTTGACCATGTTGACCACGCCACGTCGAGCGCACCAAAGGCGGTGGGCGGCGGCGAGAGCCTCGGACAGACTGGCGGTGATGGGAAGACACGGCGGTGGAGTCGTGGGAGGAGAGGTGTCTGAGGTTAGCTGGATTACGGTGTGGCATGGTTACTGCGGTCGGCACGAATAACATGATGTGTGAAGGGTGGAGGGTTGGCTTGGCCAGCATGGGGTGGCGCTTCTCAATGAGCGTGCTAATGAAACTGCTAGCAGCGGAGGCGGAGCAGTGGTCCCAGCGATGGAGGGAAGAAAGCGAAGATTGAAGATGAATGTCGATCGTTGGTTTATATCCAGCGTCTATCTATCTCGAAATCATTTGTTGACTAAGTTGACAACACCTATTGGCCCACATTTCCGCCTCCAAAAATGTCGCATATTCAACCCATTTTTAAAATTTTCTGAGTCCATTTCTTTGGGCTGGGTGAACAAACACTACTCGGGGATCTTTAGCACGACACTACGATCGAGAGATCCTTTGACAAAACTGTATGCGATGCATTAATCACAAGCGATGATGTAAAAACTGTCAAAAAAGATGCAAAAGTTTGCGATGAAGGATACATCAAACATGGTTCAGATTTTAGTTGTGTAATGCGATCTTTGGGGATCTGATTGATCCGGAGAAGAAGCTGTTTGCGATTAGACGAGAACAATAGAAGCAGGCAACCATGTCAATGTGTGTATGCGATATCGGCATCTGATTTGCTCAGATGAACTATTTGCTATTAGGGAAAGCAACATAAATGGTTAGCGAGATCAAGGTGTGTGTGATATCGGCATACGGTTCACTCGAATGAACTTTTTCGATTAGGGAAGAAAAGAAATGGTTCAACTTAACAAGGTGTGTGTCCTATTAGTTTAATTAACCTTGAGGTCCATGTTTTGGAAACATGTAAATGAAGTAATGGATGAACATTCATTCAAGCTAATCAACATGTGTTGGAAAACAAAATTATCAAAAATAACGAGATATACCTTCTTCAAGCCAAGCAACATGTGTTAGAGAAAACAAAAATGGCAAAATTACAAAACAAGGACCTCGAGGTTAATTCAACTAATATGATGGAGCACTATATACATTCACGCCAATTAAATGTTTGATGATCCATCAAACCAGTTAATTTAACATCGATCCCACTTCCATCCGGTCACCCATCCGATGACTACACCGGTCTCACCATAGTTAACTTGGGAGTTTTGTTACATGAGGCTATCGATAGGGAAGCTGGTCCTTGCTGTTGTAGGATCCCTCTTTGCATCCTTTATTGCTCACGGATGACCGACTATTGCCGCCCAATGGTCGAAGCCACATCCCCGTGAATGTAGAGTTTCCCTCCCTTGGATGAGTGGCAAGCGGTTAATCCAGAAGCATGTTTGCGATAATGTAGAATGATAACCCACAAGTATAGGGGATCGGTTGTAGCCTCTTTTCGATAAAGAGTGTCGAACTCAACAAGGAGCTAAAGGTATAACAAATATTCCCTCAAGTTCTATCGACTACCGATACAACTCTCATACGCAACAATGCTCGCTTTACCTAAAACTAGTATGAAACTAGAAGTACTTTGTAGGTGTTGTAGGATAGGTTGCAAAGATAATAAAAACACGTAAATAAAATATAGGGGCTGTTTAGATAAAAGAAACAACTAAGTTAGTTTTAGTAGAGAGCTTTTTGTTCATGAAAGTTATTTCTCCCTAGGCAATCAATAACTAGACCGGTAATCATTATTGCAATTTTATACTGCGTTAAAGTATCAAGTCCTCTTTACTCCAATCGCCAAACAACCTACTTACTAAGTGCAATGCTTACATCACTCCATACACCACCACCAAGCAAATCATGAACATATTGCAAACCCTACAACAGGGATCCCTCACGCTTGTGTGACACGAGAGAGCACCATAGGACAGCACCAATAATAAAACATGCAACTCAAACCAATCACGATCATCAATCAACATATAGGACAAAAGCAGATCTACTCAAACATCATAGGATAGCCATACATCATTGGGAAATAATATATAGCTTTGAGCACCTTGTTTAAGTAGAGATTACAGCGAGGAGAAGAGGTGTTACCTTTGCTACATAGAGGGAAGAGTTGGTAATGACAGCGGTGAAGTTATTGGTGTAGATCTCCGTCATGATGATGGCCCGACGGCATTCAGCGCCCAAGAGAGAGGGCCCCCTCCTCCTTCTTCTTCCTTGACATCCCCCTAGATGGGAGGAGGGTTTCCCCTCTGGTCCTTGGCCTCCATGGCAGCGGAGGGGCGAGAGCCCCTCCGAGATTGGATCTCTCTCTGTTTCCTTTTGTTTCTGCGCTCCCAGATTCTGGCCTTTCAAAATTTCTTAAATTCCTCGAGATCCGTAACTCTGATTGGGCTGAAGTTTTAACACGATTTTTAACAGGATATAAGCTTTCTTACTGACGATGAAGGCACCAACACGCCTTATGGGGTGGCCACAAAGAACGCAGTAGCGCCCTACCCACTGTGGGACGCCCCCTGGCTTGCCGCCGCCTCGGGCATTATCTCGCGTTGATTCCACTTCCCAAAATTCACATATATTCTAAAAACAAATCTCCGTAAGTTTTTATCCCGTTTGGACTCCGTTGATATGGATTTTCTAATATGGATTTTCTAAAAACAAAAAATGCAACAAGCGAGGCGGCGGCATTTGAGCCTTTGGATCAATATATTAGTCAATAAAATCATATAAATTGTTGCCAAAAGTATGAAAAGTTATACAATATTGGCATGTAATAATAAAAATTATAGATATAATGAGAATGCGTATCAGCACCCCAAAGCTTAATTCCTGCTTGTCTTGGTAGGTAAATGATAAAAATATAATTTTTGATGTGCAATGCTGATGTCTACTACACAACCTTCTTCTTGTAGGCGTTGTTGGGCCTCCAAGTCACGCGAGGTTTGTGGGGCGATGCAAATTTCCCTCAAGTGGATGACCTAAGGTTTATCAATTCCGGGGAGGCGTAGGATGGAGATGGTCTCTCTCAAGCAACCTGCAACCAAAAACAAAGAGTCTCTTGTGTCCCCAACACACCCTATATAATGGTAAATTGTCTTTGGCGCACTAGTTCGGCGAAGAGATGGTGATACAAGTGCAATATGGATGCTAGATATAGGTTTTGTAATCTAAAAATATAAAAACAGCAAGGTAGCAAGTGATAAAAGTGGCGTAAGCGGTATTGCAATGCTAGGAAACAAGGCCTAGGGTTCATACTTTCACTAGTGCGAGTTTTCTCAACAATAATAACATAAGCTGGATCATATAACTATCCCTCAACATGCAACAAGAGTCACTCCAAAGTCACTAATAGCGGAGAACAAGCGAAGAGAATATGGTAGGTCTGAAACCACCTCAAAGTTATCCTTTACGATCGATCTATTCAAGAGTCCGTAGTAAAATAACATGAAGCTATTCTTTCAGTTCGATCTATCATAGAGTTCATTACTAGAATAACACCTTAAGACACAAATCAGCAAAACCCTAATGTCACCTAGATACTCGAATGTCACCACAAGTATCCGTGGGTATGATTATCGATATGCATCACACAATCTCAGATTCATCTATTCAACCAACACAAAGAACTTCAAAGAGTGCCCCAAAGTTTCTACCCGAGAGTCAAGATGAAAACGTGTTCCAACCCCTATGCATAAGTTCACGGCGGAACCCAAGTTGATCACGAGAACATACATCAAGTGGATCACGTGATATCCCATTATCTACGGATAAGCACATGCAAGACATACATCAAGTGTTCTCAAATCCTTAAAGACTCAATCGATAAGATAACTTCAAAGGAAAACTCAATCCATTACAAGAGAGTAGAGGGAGAAACATCATAAGATCCAAGCTGTAATAGCAAAGCTCACGATACATTAAGATCGTACCACCTCAAGAACCGAGAGAGAGAGATCAAACACATAGCTCTTGGTACATACCCTCAGCCAGGGTGAACTACTCCCTCCTCGTCATGGAGGCGCGGGATGATGAAGATGGCCACGATGAGGAGATCCCCCCTCCGGTAGAGAGTGCGAGCAGGGCCCGATTGGTTTTGGTGGCTCTGAGGAGGCTTGCGGTGGCGGAACTCCGATCTATTATGTTCCCCAATGTTTTTAGGGTATATGGACATATATAGGCAAAAGAAGTCGGTCGGGGAGCCACGAGGGCCGACGAGGGTGGGGCGTGCCAAGGGGGCGGCGCGCCTCCACGCCTCGTGGCCACCTCAAGCTTCCCGACGTCTACTCAAGTCTCTGGATTGCTTCCGTTCAAAAATAACTCTCCAGAAGGTTTCATTCCGTTTGGACTCTGTTTGATATTGCTTTTCTTTGAAACACTGAAAGAGGCAAGAAAACAACATTTTGGGTTGGGCCTCCGGTTAATAGGTTAGTCCCAAAAATAATATAAAAGTGTATAAATAAGCCTATTAAACATCCAAAACAGAATATATAATAGCATGGAACAATCAAAAATTATAGATACGTTGAAGGCGTATCGGCATCTAAGCTTAATTCCTGCTCGTCCTCGAGTAGGTAAATAATAAAAACATAATTTTTATGTGGAATGCTACCTAACATATTTATCAATGTAATGTTCTTTATTGTGACAAAAATATTCAGATCCATCAGATTCAAAACAAAATGACATGAGAACAATAGTACTTCAAGCATACTAACAAAGCAATCATGTCTTCTCAAAATAACATGGCTAAAGCAAGCTATCCCTACAAAATCATATAGTGCGGCTATGCTCTATCTTCATCACACAAAATATTTAAATCATGCACAACCCGATGACAAGCCAAGCAATTGTTTCATACTTTTGATGTTCTCAAACTTTTTCAATCTTCACGCAATACATGGCGTGAGCCATGGACCATAGCACTACTGGTGGGATAGAATGGTGGTTGCGGAGAAGACAAAAAAGGAAAGATAGTCTCACATCAACTAGGCGTATCAGCGGGCTATGGAATTCCCATCAATAGATATCAATGTGAGTGAGTAGGGATTGCCATGCAGCGGATGCACTAGAGCTATAATTGTATGAAAGCTCAACAAAAGAAACTAAGTGGGTGTGCATCCAACTAAGCTTGCTCACGAAGACCTAGGGCATTTTGAGAAGCCCATCATTGGAATATACAAGCCAAGTTCTATAATGTAAAATTCCCACTAGTATATAGAAAGTGACAACATAGGAGACTCTCTATCATGAAGATCATGGTGCTACTTTGAAGCACAAGTGTGGTAAAGGATAGTAGCATTGTCCTTCTCTCTTTTCTCTCATTTTTTTATTTTTGTTTAGGCCTTTTCTTTTTTATGGCCTCTTTTTCTTTTTTTTATTTGAGCTTCTTTGGCCTCTTTTATTCATTTATTTTTAATCCAGGAGTCTCATCCCGACTTGTGGGGAATCATAGTCTCCATCATCCTTTCCTCCTTTGGGACAATGCTCTAATAATGGTGATCATCACACTTTTATTTACTTACAACTCATGAATTACAACTCGATACTTAGAACAAAATATGACTCTATGTAGATGCCTCCGTGATGTAAGGATATGACAATGAATCAAGAATGACATGTATGAAAGAATTATGGAGGTGGCTTTGCCACAAATCGATATCAACTACATGATCATGCAAAGCAATATGACAATGATGGGCGTGTCATATATAAGCGGAGCGGTGAAAAGTTGCATGGCAATATATCTCGGAATGGCTATGGAAATGCCATAATAGGTAGGTATGGTGGCTGTTTTGAGGAAGGTATATGGTGGGTGTATGATACCAGCGAAAGGTCTTGTGGTATTAGAGGCTAGCAATGGTGGAAGGATGAGTCGCGTATAATCCATGGACTCAACATTAGTCATAAAGAACTCACATACTTATTGCAAAAATCTATTAGTTATTGAAACAAAGTATTACACGCATGCTCCTAGGGGATATATTGGTAGGAAAAGACCATCGCTCGTCCCCACCGCCACTCATAAGGAAGACAATCAATAAATAAATCATGCTCCGACTTCATCACATAACGGTTCACCATACGTGCATGCTACGGGAATCAAATACTTTAACACAAGTATCTCTCAAATTCACAACTACTCAACTAGCATGACTCTAATATCACCATCTTCATATCTCAAAACAATCATAAGGAATCAAACTTCACATAGTATTCAATGCACTTTATATGAAAGTTTTTATTATATCCCTCTTGGATGCCCATCATATTAGGACTAAATTCATAACCCAAGAAAATTACCATGCTGTTCTAAAGACTCTCAAAATAATATAAGTGAAGCATGAGAGTTCATCTATTTCTTCAAAATAAAACTACCGGCGTGCTCTAAAAAGGATATAAGTGAAGCACTAGAGCAAATGACAAACTACTCCAAAAGATATAAGTGAAGCACAATGTAGTAGTTGAATAATTATGTAACTATGTGAAGACTCTCTAACATTTAAGAATTTCAGATCTTGGAATATTATTCAAACGAAAGCAAAACAAAACACAATGGCGCTCCAAGCAAAACACATATCATGTGGTGAATAAAAATATAGCTCAAGTAAAGTTACCCGATGAAGCGAAGAGCGAAAGAGGGATGCCTTACAGAGGCATCCCCAAGCTTAGTCTCTTGATTGTCCTTAAATATTACCTTGGGGTGCCTTGGAACCCCCAAGCTTGAGGCTCTTGCCACTCCTTATTCTATAGTCCATCGAGATCTTTACCCAAAACTTGAAAACTTACAAACACAAAACTCAACGAGAAAATCTCATGAGGCTCCGTTAGCGAAATAAAACAAACCACCACTTAAAGGTACTATAATTAAATCATTCTTTATTTATATTGGTGTTAAACCTACTGTATTACAACTTCTCTATGGTTCATAACCTCCAATACTAGCCATAGATTCATCAAAATAAGCAAACAACACACGAAAAACAGAATCTGTCAAAAACAGAACAGTCTGTAGTAATCTGTATCAAACGCATACTTCTGGAACTCCAAAAATTATAAAAGAAATTTCTGGACGTGAGGAATTTATCAATTAATCATCTTAAAAAGAATCAACTAAATTGCACTCTCCAGTAAAAGTTTTAGCCAATCTAAGTGGCGCTAAAGTTTCTGTTTTTACAGGAAGATCAAAAAGACTTCACCCAAGTCTTCCCAAAGGTTCTACTTGGCACAAACACTAAATTAAACATAAAACCACATCTAACAAGAGGCTACATAGATTATTTATTCCTAAACAGACCCAAAAAGCAAAGAACTAAAATAAAATTGGGTTGCCTCCCAACAAGCGCTAACGTTTAACGCCCCTAGCTAGGCATGATGATTTCAATGATGCTCACATAAAAGATAAGAATTGAAACATAAAGAGAGCATCATGAAGAATATAACTAGCACATTTAAGTCTAACCCACTTCCTATGCATAGGGATTTTTCGAGCAAACAACTCATGGGAACAATAATCAACTAGCATAGGAAGGCAAAACAAGCATAACTTCAAAACTTTAAGCACATAGAGAGGAAACTTGATATTATTGCAATTCCTACAAGCATATATTCCTCCCTCATAATAATTTTCAGTAGCATCATGAATAGAATTCAACAATATTACCATCATATAAAGCATTCCTTTCATTATCTACAAGCATACAAATTTCATTACTCTCCATAAGCGAAATTCTTCTCTTCGGAATAGTGGGAGTATCATAAGAGACTCGAATACTATAAATTGTTTCCACATTAAATGAGTAATGTTCAAAAAAGGTAATAATAATCATGACAAGTTTTATAAATATAATCATCACTACTTTTTATAGCATAATTTTCATCACAATAATCATCATAAGTAGCAACTTTGTTCTCATCATAATCAATTGAAACCTCTTCGAAATAGTGGAATTATTACTAAATAAAGTCATGACCTCTCCAAATCCACTTTCATAATTGTAGCAATAAGATTCAACACCCTCAAAAAGTGGGATCATTACTTCCTAAATTTGACACTCTTCCAAACCCACTTTCATCAATATAATCATCATAAGTAGGAGGCATGCTATCATCATAATAAATTTGCTCATCAAAACATGGGAGGCTAAAAATATCATCTTCACTAAGCATAGCATCCCCAAGCTTGGGACAAACATTAATTGCAGCAAATATATTCTCAAACATGTCATTCTCATCAAACATAGCATCCCCAAGCTTGGGCCTTTTCATATCATAAGCATAATCACTCTCATCATTAATAGTATGGATAGCACCAATAGTATAGCAATTATCATCATCACAATGGGTAATAGGAGCAACATCATTTGGGAGAGATACCTTTCTACCTTTGCTTCTCTGTCTTTTCTTTCTTCTTCACAACATGTGTGGTTTAACCCTCTTTTTGAGCTCCTTATTAATGAGATTGGTTGAATGAGAGGCTCCTCCTCGTTACGATTCATCATAAGAAATAATAGGAGGATATTGGGAAGCCTCTTCCCTTTCATTAGTATTCTCTTCAGATTCTATTTGTTTTCTTTTCTTTATGTAATTGGCAATATAAGGATTTTCAATGCAATTCACGCATAATACATAAAATTTTCTTCTAGATCAAAATCAAAAATTTCTCAAGGTTATTATGGATTGTCAAAACCATGGATCTCGGGTAGGGGTCCCGGCGTGCGTCTAGGCGTATGGTAACATGAGACAAGGGACGATGTTTTACCAGGTTCGGGCCCTCTCGATGGAGTAAAACCTACTCCTGCTTGATTAATATTGATGATATGGGTAGTACAAGAGTAGATCTACCACGAGATCGAGAGGCTAAACCTAGAAGCTAGCATATGGTATGATTGTTGTTCTTACATCCCTTGGACTAAACCCTCGATTTATGTAGACACGGAGGGTCTAGGGTTACAAGTCGGTTACAATGGGAGGAGATCTACATATCCGTATTGCCAGCTTGCCTTCCACCAAAGAAAGTCCCATCCGGACCGGGGCGAAGTCTTCAATCTTGTATCTTCATAGTCCAGTCAGACCAAGGTCATAGTCCGGCTATCAGGACACCCCTAATCGAGGAATCCCTCGGTAGGCCCTAAACCAAGCTTCAATGGCCGGAGTCCGGGCGGCAGATTGTCTTCGGCATTGCAAAGGCGGGTTCCTCCTCCGAATACTTTATAGAAGATTTTCAACACGAGGATCGTGTCGGCTCTGCAAAATAAGTTCCACATACTACAGTTGACCCAACCTCTCGTTTGACCACGGGTGAGCCCTGGTTGACTCTCTGAGTCAATGACGGTGGGGCCCAGCACATTAACTAATCGAGATTAGTTTTAATTGAATTTAGTTAAACTGATTACAACGACAGGACACTTGCCGAGGTTTGACGGACCGTGTCCGTTGACGTGACGTCTGCGGCGTGGTACGATCTGATAATACACCTTTTGGATTTTTATAATTCAGGAAATTTGAAAATATTCTATACTTCTAAAAATCATATAAATTCAACCGTAACTCCAAATCAAATAATTTATATATGAAAAACGATCAGAAAAATATGAAGAATCTGTTTATGCCATGATCATGCATGTTTGAACAAGTTAACCTCACTGAATAGGATGAATCATGATTAGGGCAATTTATGAACTAGCATTTGGAGTTGGAGTTTAACCTTGTTTGAGTTCCACTTCAATTAACTTGGCTAGATATTGCATTAGGTGAATTCAGTACCTTAACATGACATGTCATTCATGTGAATGTGCATTGCATTGATTGTGTTCTCTCTTGTTTGCCGGTAATTGTCCCTCTCGGTGAGATGCGTCTGCGACGATGAATTGATGACATCGATGAAGAACTATATTATCTTGAAGTGCCGTGCAAAAACCCTTGTTCATTCCGATACAATCCCACTCTCTCGCTCTGCTCTCTTTACTGCATTAGGACAACAACGATTTATCACTTGCTGCGGTTGTTGAACCTTTATCCTCTGCATGACTGTCATTCCAGTAATTAGATGAAACCCACTAGCATGAGTAGGAGTTGGTTGAGCCATGTTGTGCCTACTCATTCATGCTTGTTTGTCATGCCTCTTTGCTTAGAGTTGAGTCAGGTCGGTTCATCGGGGATGAATCGGAGTGTGTGAACATGTCCTACTATGTGAGCTAAGTGTGTGAACACGATTTGGTAGCGGTGAGAGGCCATGTAGGAGTACATGGTGGGTTGTCTCATTGCACCGTCCTCGAGGCCTGAGTTACGTGTTTGTGATCCATGAAACAGTTACTACCACACATTGGGATCCTTAATTGACTCTCTGGCTTCTTAACCACCCTTGTCCTCTGTCCGAGGTTGCAACTAGTTTATGGTGTTTGTAGGATATGTGTTGGGGCGATGCGTGGCGCTGCCCTAGGGTGGGCTATGATGCGGTAGATACCGTGTGGGGTGTCTAAGATGCCCGTTTGGTATCTCGAACCCTGCACACATCGTTGGGGCTGTATGGGAAACCTCGGCGGACTCCTGCGGATGGAACTGAATAGGCGATAAACACGGACTAGGGACTTGAGTGTTTAGGTAGCCGTGGCCGACACCCGTTGGGCTTCCGCTTGAAGGTTGCCGGTACATGTCGTGTATGGCGGTAAGTGGTGAGGCGTGTGTGAAGAAGTACACCCTGCGGGGTTAATATGATCTATTCGAATAGCGTGTCCGTGAAAAGGACTTCGGTTGCCTATATCGGTTCATAGACAAGTGAAAGTGGATACTCTAAAATGCGCAAGATAGCGTGAGTGCTATGGATGGCGTTCTCGTGAGGGAGGCAGGCGGATCCATAGTGGTGTATTGATATGGTGAATATGTGGACTCGTATGCGCCACCTCCAAGAGTTACTTGCGATGCGTAGTTCAGGATAGCCACCGAGTCAAAGATGGCTTCTGCGGTCAAACTCCACCACCCCTTTTGATAATGATGCATATGTAGTTGGTTCGATGTAAGTCTTCTGAGTACAATTGTACTCACGTTTGCCTATTTTATGTTTTGCGAGAGAGACGTCGTCTGCTAGTAGTTCCGTGGACTTGACGTTTAGCTTGTTACCTCAGCTGATCTTGTGCCCTCGGCGAATCTGGTAGATAGTCGGGCTTCAGCCTTTTTCATTTATAGTTATGCGTACTCGAGACATGTTTAGTTCGCTTGTGCTTTGACTTGTATGCTCACGAGTGTTGGGTCATGAGACCCATGTTTGTAATATCTCGCTCTCGGAGCCTAATGAATAAATATTTGAGTCGTAGAGGTTATGTTGTGATGCCATGTTGTATTTACATATTGAGCATATTGTGTGTATGTTTGAAATGCTTGGTATGTGTGGGATCCGACCATCTAGTTGTTTATCCTTGGCAGCCTCTCATATGGTGAAATGTAGTCTAGTGCTTCCTAGCGATAGTAGTCCGCTTCTGACCAGTTCACAGGTCTGCTATTGACACTCACACTTTGGACACTTGTTGGCAACATGTGTTCACCTCGTTCTATACTGTCCCTTTGGGGAAATGTCGGTGATGATACGAGTCTGCCTAGCTGCTACAGCGGGATACCGGAGTCCTCTTAGCCGAGTGCTACAGCCCGAATTCATACGTTGATGACCGACATGCTCGATGTGATTCATGTATGCACATCATGGGTTAGCGCCGCTTTGGGTTCACGACTAGCCATGTCGGCGGGTTCTTTGTCATATGGATGCTAGCGACACTATCATATCGTGAGCCAAAAGGCACAAGCGGTCCCAGCCATGGTAAAGCGACACCGTGGGAATACCGTGCGTGAGGCATAAAGTGATATGAGGTGTTACCGGCTGGAGTCGATGTGACTTGGAATCGGGTCTGACCCTCCCGCCTCTCCGTCCCCCCTCTCCCTCTCGGCCTTCCTCATCGGATCCCCACCTCACGAACCCCTCCATGCGCCTGCCGTCGTCCAGCTCGGCGCCACCGGAGCCTCGCGAGGCGTTCGATGGCTGGGCCTCGGCCTCGTCCTGCTCATGTGAGGCGGGAGGCCCGCGTCTTGGCCGAGGTGCCTCCCGTCGACCACCGGCGCGCCCGTCTGCGTCAGCTGCTCCTACTAAGTGACCACAGGCCAAGTGGTGGCTCGGTGACTCCTCCTCCCTCCTTTCCTCTCCTCGCGCCTTGTGCATCACGTAGCTTGCTCGCCGCACCATTTCTTTCTCTAGCCGCTTGAACTGCGTCATTGCCGTCGCTTCCGACCACCATAGCCGAAGCGCCGTTGGGTTAAACGACAGTGATGTTCCCGTTGAATGAGCCGACAGCGTCGCAAATTACGCTGCTGCCTCCAATGGCGCTCCGAGCTCCGCCCGCCGTGCTCACGCCCGTGCGTAGAAACCTCCTGGCCCGAGGCCTTACCGGTTGACGCGGTTTGGTCTCCGCTTTAGAATGCGCCCAAGTGCGGCAAAAGCAGTGGCCGAACACTTTTTGAACATTTGTCCAGGGCGCGCCGCGATTTTAATCGCGGCGTCGAGTCCGGTCGTCGCCAACGTGACACGACAAGTGGGCCCCTGACACCTTGCCGCTGGGCCCAGCGGATCCTAGTTGACCCGTTGAGTGGGTCAACCTCGACAAACACTCGCTTGACATGTGGGCCCGCACTAATGCGGGTTTCATAAATAAATAAAATGTTAATTAATCATTAATTCATTTTAATCACTAATTAGTCATCATTGGTGGGGCCCACACCCTAATTAGATTACATTAGTCAATTTAATCAGCTGTTAGTGCGCGATCGGCGACATGTGGGTCCCCCGGACCCGGTCGATTGACCTCGATCAACCGTCACTGTGACAGGTGACATCACCTCGTCATCTTGCGGCGTCATCCGCTACTATTCTAGATAATGTTGATTTAGATAATAAAATAATTCCGATAAATGGTTTAATCTTTGAAAATTCATAGAAAATAAACCGTAACTTTCGGATGAAAATGTTTTCTACATGAAAGTTGCTGACATAATTCAAAATATGATGACTATGTAAACATGCTGACATGATATAACTATATGATGTGTTTATTAAATAGGTTGGCATGCCATAATTCACATACATGTCGTCTATGGAAACATGATGGCATGATATCATTCATGGATAGAATGACATAATTCAAAATATGAGGACTATGTAAACACGATGAGATGATATAACTATCGATGTCTTTATTAAATGGGTTGGCATGCCATAATTGATACATGATGTCTATGTAAACATGGTGGCGATATAATTCAAATATATGATTTATATGCTAAGCAAGTAAGCATATGGCAATCGCATATATGATGTATAAAATAAGCAGATGGCATTCAATATTGTGTATATGATGTAAAAAATAAGCAATGCAAGACAACATATGCATAATATGAGTAATATAACCCTGCCAAGTTTGAGCATACACCTCAGGGAAAAATAGGACTGGTCATCTATCTCTGAATCCTCCTGTGAGGAGCTATCTGTAACTAGCAAGATATCTGCTTCGTGGGTAGCATTGTCTTCTCGAAGACCATGTTTCCGTCAGATTTTCCATCATCGATAATGACTGGTGCATAGGAAGACACTACAAAAAGACACATCCATGACATTTTGGGCCGAGCAAAATTTTTTCCTGTCATTCTCATGACACTTCTATGCGATAATTGTGACAAAACCACGTATCATCATAGATGTGTGATCATGCCATTTGCATCATGTTTAGTTATTGTTATTTATAATGTTTTATCAATGGAAGTGCTTTTTGGAGTAATTCTAATGCCTTTTCTCTCATAATTTACAAGGAACACACCAATAGGGAGAATTTCGCAGCTGGATATACGGACACAAAAAAGCCAGGGCCACCTATTGCACAACTCCAAATGAGCTAAAACTTTCGGAGAATTTTATGGATTATTTGAGGAATAATGGAGCCAATAAAAACCAGGAGGGCCACGGTGGGCACAACCCAGGCAGCGCCATGTGGGTTGCCTCCTCGGCCACCTCCGTGCCCATCTTCGGTATATAAGTCATTTTAACCTAGAAAAAACAAGGAGGAGACTTTCGGACGAGGCACCACCGTCTCGAGGTGGAACTTGGGTAGGAGCACTTTGCCCTCCCGTGGAGCAATTCCATGGGGAACTTCCCTCCGGGAAAAATCATCGTCATCATCATCACCAACAACTCTCCCATCTTGGGAGGGCAATCTCCATCAACGTCTTCAACATCACCTTCTCCTCTCAAACCCTACTTCATCTCTTGTGTTCAATCTTGCTCTGAACTATAGATTGGTGCTTGTGGGTGATTAGTAGTGTTGATTACATCTTATAGTTGATCACTATATTGTTTATGTGGTGAAAGATTATATGTTCAGATCCATTATGCTATTTAATACCCCTCGATCATGAGCATGTTTATCATTTGTGAGTAGTTACTTTTGTTCTTGAGGTCAGGGAGAAATCATGTTGCAAGTAATCATATGAACTTGATATGTGTTCGATATTTTGATAGTATGTATGTTGTGATTCCCTTAGTGGTGTCATGTGAGCGTCGACTACATGACACTTCACCATATTGGGCCTAAGGGAATGCATTGTGGAGTAGAAAATAGATGGTGGGTTGCGAGTGTGAGCTTAAACCCGGTTTATGCGCTATTTCTTAAGGGCGATTGGATCCAAAAGTTCAGTGCTATGGTTTGAATTTATTCTTAATACTTTTCTCGTGATTGCGGATGCTGCGGGAGGTTAATAATAAGTAGGAGGTTTGTTCAAGTAAGAACTACACCTAAGCACGGTCCACCCACATCAAATTATCAAAGTAGAACACAAATCAAACCAACATGATGAAAGTGACTAGATGAAATACCGTGTACCCTCAAGAGCGCTTTGCTTATCATAAGAGACCATTTGGCCTGTCCTTTGCCTAAAAAGTATTGGTCCACCATGCTGCACTTTTGTTACTATTATCGTTGCTCGGTACAAATTATCTTGCTATCGAACTACTCCGCTACTTACAATTTCAGCACTTGCAGACATTACCTTCTTGGCTACTTGTCATTTCCTTACGCTCTGGTTGGGTTCGACACTCTTACTTATCGAAGAGCTACAATTGATCCCCTATACTTGTGGGTCATCAATGTCTTGAGCTGCTACTTCTATGACAAAAATCATGATAGAAAGTGGGCTTTTCGTCTGACGGGCGGGAGGGCGCACGCATGACATTCTTTGGGCCGTCCATGACGGAAAAATCATGGTAGAAGCAAGGCGAGGAAAATATCGGGAGTTCGATTCTGATGGGTGGTCGGGGCGAGCAATGCACAGAGGTTTGTGCATTTCTCTCATACACGTCTCTGGCGATGTGTATGCGAAGCATTGGGCTCCTAGAACCCGGCGAGGCGTTGCTTCTTGAACCGAGCAATTGCACTAGCTATGTTACTAAACCGAGAGATCGATCCTTGGCTTTTAAGAACCTAAGCGATTCCTTCTGGCTGCGCTAATTGAAGCCGATCGAACCTCCTGCCTCTTGATGAACATTGACCGTTGTTGGGGGTTGGATGAAGAATTCACGTGGGGTTGGATGAACAAGACCTCGTGGTAGTAGTAGGGCGTTGCCGCATGGATGAACAAGACCACGATCGAGGAGGTGGGGGTGGATGAGCAGGACCCCATGGAGGCTGGTTGAATAGTAGCCGATGGAGGTGGATGAACGGGACCCGTGGAGGCTGGTTGAGCGATGGCTGGTGGAGGCTGGATGAACGATGGCCGTGGATGAGCAGTGGCTGGTGGAGGCGGGAGGAAGTCGCGATGGATGAACAATAGCGGTGGAGGCTAGAGGAAGTCGACGATGGATGAGCATGGAGTCGTGGAGGCTGGGTGAGGCAATAAGCGTGGATGAACAATAGCCCGTGGAGTCCGTTTTGCGATGCATACACCCTCCCGATGAATAGGACCCGTTTGACCGTAGGCGCTCCAACACAAGTCTTTTCCCCGTTTTGCGATGCACACCCACCCGATCAACATCACCTTGTTTGACCGCATCCACTAGAGCGTTCGAATGTTCTGCGGTGATCGCGGACCCTTCCGATGAAACAGGACCCGTTTGACCATACGCGGTCGAATATAAACCGTTCTTCCATTCGGTGGTATGCGGACCTTGTTTCGGCTGTTCGTCCAAGCGGTTGGCTCTCGATGAACATGACATATTCCGACCCGTTGGTTGCCTCCCGATGAAACGGATGTTGTTTCTCCATTTCGACCCGGCGATTGGCTGCCAATGAACAGACGACGCGTCGATGTATGCGTTTGAGACCACGCTTTGTATGCGTACATGGCCGTCTTTTTGCAGCGTAGTTGTAGTATGTGTACAGGATTTAGCGGGACTGCTGACTGCTACAACACCCGCCAACGGTTCATTGTGGCGAACAGACCGTCGACCGTATGTACATAGACAATGCTACGTATGCTTCGACTAGGTGGGTCCCGGCTATCGGGGAGGACGAAGGCACATCCTTGCGTGCGAATATATATTGGCGGGTCGGTGGTCGAGACGGTATTATATTTTTGCCCATAATAAGGAGGCACTTCCTTGCGTGCAAAGATGTTGTTGGTGGGTCCCAGCTGTTAGGGGAGAATAAGGAGCACCTTCCTTGCGAGAATATCACGTGGTGGGTCACACTTTGAGGGGAGGAATAATTTTTTCATGTAATAAGGCGGTTGCATGAGTGCGTCCATGGACTGGTGCACCCCCTTTGTCGACTTCTCCACACAATCCTCTTCATGACTCTCGTTTGACCATGTTGACCCACGCCACCCGGCGCACCAAAGCGGTGGGCGGCGGCCGAGCCTCGGGCGACAACGGCCGGTGATGGGAAGACACGGCGAGTGGAGTCGTGGGAGGAGAGGTGTCACGAGGTTAAGCTGATTACGGTGTGGCATGGTTCTGCGGTGGCGCAGAATAACATGATGTGTGAAGGGTGGAGGGTTGGCTTGCCCAGCAGTGGGGTGGCGCTTCTCGAGCGTGCTAAGCGAGCTGCTAGCAGCGGAGGCGAGCAGTGGTCCCGGCAGCGGAGAGGAAGGCGAGAGATTGAAGATGAATGTCGATCGTTGGATTTATATCCAACGTCTATCTATGTCGAGAATCATTTGTTGACTAAGTTGACAACACCTATTGGCCCACATTCCGCCTCCAAAAATCGCACATATTCAACCCATTTTTAAAATTTTACATCCATTTCTTTGGGCTGGGTGAACAAACACTACTCGAGGATGCTGCTAGCACGACACTACGATCGAGAGATCCTTTGACAAAACGTATGCGATGCATTAATCTGCGATGATGTAAAAACTGTCAAAAGATGCAAAAAGTTTGCGATGAAGGATACATCAAACATGGTTCAGATTTTAGTTGTGTGTGCGATCTTTGGGATCTGATTGATCCGGAAGAACTGTTTTGCGATTAGGCGGAACAATAGAAAGCGGGCAACCATGTCAATGTATGCGATATCATCTGATTTGCTCCGATGAACTATTTGCTATTAGGGAAAGCAACATAAATGGTTAGCCAGATCAAGGTGTGTGATATACGGCATACGGTTCACTCGAATGAACTTTTTGATTAGGGAAGAGAAAGAAATGGTTCAACTTAACAAGGTGTGTGTCCTATTAGTTTAATTAACCTTGAGGTCCATGTTTTGGAAACATGTCGTGAAATGTGAGATGAACATTCATTCAAGCTAATCAACATGTGTTCGAAAACAAAAATTATCAAAAATAACGAGATATACCTAAGCCAAGCAACATGTGTTCAGAAAAACAAAAATGGCAAAATTACAAAACAAGGACCTCGAGGTTAATTCAACTAATATGATGGAGCACTATATACATTCAGCAATTAAATGTTTGGTGATCCATCAAACCAGTTAATTTAACATCGATCCCTTCCCATCCGGTCACCCATCCGATGACTACAGGTCTCACCATAGTTAACTTGGGAGTTTTGTTACATGAGCTATCGATAGGGAAGCTGGTCCTTGCTGTTGGGATCCCTCTTTGCATCCTTTATTGCTCACGGATGACCGACTATTGCGCCCAATGGTCAAGCCACATCCCCTGAATGTAGAAGTTTCCCTCCCTTGGATGAGTGGCAGGTTAATCCAGAAAGCATTTGCGATAATGTAGAATGATAACCCACAAGTATAGGGGATCGGTTGTAGCCTCTTTTCGATAAAGAGTGTGAACTCAACAAGGAGCTAAAGGTATAACAAATATTCCCTCAAGTTCTATACTACCATACACTCACATACGCAACAATGCTAAGCTTTACCTAAAACTAGTATGAAACTAGAAGTACTTTGTAGGTGTTGTAGGATAGGTTAGCAAGATAATAAAAAGAGCGTAAATAAAATATAGGGGCTGTTTAGATAAAAGAAACAACTAAGTTAGTTTTAGTAGAGAGCTTTTTGTTCATAGATTATTTCTCCTAGGCAATCAATAACTAGACCCGTAATCATTGCAATCTGCGTTAAAGTATCAAGTCCTCTTTACTCCAATCGCAAACAACCTACTTACTAGAATTCATGCTTTCCTCCATACCCACCATAAGCAAATCATGAACATATTGCAAACCCTACAACAGGGATCCCTCACGCTTGTGTGACACGAGAGAGCACCATAGGACAGCACCAATAATAAAACATGCAACTCAAACCAATCACGATCATCAATCAACATATAGGACAAAACAGATCTACTCAAACATCATGGATAGCCATACATCATTGGGAAATAATATATAGCTTTGAGCACCTTGTTTAAGTAGAGATTACAGCGAGGAGAAGAGGTGTTACCTTTGCTACATAGGGGGAGAGTTGGTAATGACAGCGGTGAAGTTATTGGTGTAGATCTCCGTCATGATGATGGCCGCTGACATTCACGCCAAAGAGAGAGGGCCCCTCCTCCTTCTTCTTCCTTGACATCCCCTAGATGGGAGGAGGTTTCCCCTCTGTCCTTGGCCTCCATGGCAGTGAAAGCCCCTCAGAGTGGATCTCTCTGTTCCTTTGTTTACTGCTCCAGTTACCTTTTCAAAATTTCTTCCTCGAGATCCGTAACTGATTGGGCAAGTTTAACAGATTTTAACAGGATATAAGCTTTCTTCTGATAGATGAAGGCACCTTATGTATGGTGGCCACAAAGAACAGTAGCATACCCACATTGGGGCTTTAAAACACCTTTCAGGAAATTCCAAAAACAATCATGATTTTATTAGTTTGGACTCCAATTGGATTTTTAATATGGATTTTCTAAAACAAAACAACAAGGCAGAGGCATGTGGATCAATATATTAGTCATAATTAAAAATGCAATTTTG
The DNA here is from genome assembly GCA_021605205.1 of Aegilops longissima. Lineage (NCBI taxonomy): Eukaryota > Viridiplantae > Streptophyta > Magnoliopsida > Poales > Poaceae > Aegilops > Aegilops longissima. Next base: position 32,114 of record JAHIAM010002787.1, read on the forward strand.
TGTGTTAAAAAGTGCAAATAATGGCAGACATAGATTTTAACATAATTAACAAAATGTTGGTAGAGTAAATGATAAAATATAATTTTGATGTAATCTGATGTCTACTACACAACCTTCTTCTTGTAAGCGTTGTTGGGCCTCCAAGTGCAGTTTGTAGGACGTAGCAAATTTCCTCAAGTGGATGACCTAAGGTTTATCAATTCTGGGGCGTGAGGATGGAGATGGTCTCTCTCAAGCAACCCTGCAACCAAAAACAAAAGTCTCTTGTGTCCCCAACACACCTATATAATGGTAAATTGTCTTGGCGCACTAGTTCGGCGAAGAGATGGTGATACAAGTGCAATATGGATGCTAGATATAGGTTTTGTAATCTAAAATATAAAAACAGCAAGGTAGCAAGTGATAAAAGTGGCGTGCGGTATGTTATGAGGAAACAAGGCCTAGGGTTCATACTTTCACTAGTAAGTTTTCTCAACAATAATAACATAATTGGATCATATAACTATCCCTCAACATGCAACAAAGAGTCACTCCAAAGTCACTAATAGCGGAGAACAAGCGAAGAGAATATGGTAGGTGAAACCACCTCAAAGTTATCCTTCGATCGATCTATTCAAGAGTCCGTTAGTAAAATAACATGAAGCTATTCTTTCCGTTCGATCTATCATAGATTCATTAGAATAACACCTTAAGACACAAATCAACCAAAACCTAATGTCACCTAGATACTCGAATGTCACCAGTATCAAGTGGGTATGATTATCGATATATCACACAATCTCAGATTCATCTATTCAACCAACACAAAGAACTTCAAAGAGTGCCCCAAAGTTTCTAAAAGATGAAAAACGTGTTCCAACCCCTATGCATAAGTTCACGGTGAACCCTGAAGTTGATCACAAAACATACAAGTGGATCACGTGATATCCCATATCTACAGGATAGCACATACAAGACATACATCAAGTGTTCTCAAATCCTTAAAGACTCAATGATAAGATAACTTCAAAGGAAAACTCAATCCATTACAAGAGAGTAGAGGGAGAAACATCATAAATCCAACTATAATAGCAAAGCTCACGATACATTAAGATCGTACCACCTCAAGAACACGAGAGAGAGATCAAACACATAGCTCTTTACATACCCTCCCGGTGAACTACTCCCTCCTCGTCATGGAGCCCGGGATGATGAAGAAGATGCGATGAGGGATCCCCCTCGGTAGGGTGCGAGCAGGGCCCGATTGGTTTTGGTGGCTCTGAGGCTTGCGGCGGAACTCCCGATCTATTATGTTCCCAATGTTTTTAGGGTATATGGACATATATAGGCAAAAAGAAGTCGGTCAGAGGCCACGAGGGCCAAGTGGGGCGTGCCAAGGGGCGGCGCGCCTCCACGCCTCGTGGCCACCTCGAAGCTTCCGACGTCTACTCAAGTCTCTGGATTGCTTCTTCAAAATAACTCTCCGAAGGTTTCATTCGTTTGGACTCTGTTTGATATTGCTTTTCTTTGAAACAAAGAGGCAAGAAAACAACATTTTGGTTGGGCCTCCGGTTAATAGGTTAGTCCCAAAATAATATAAAAGTGTATAATAAGCCTATTAAACATCCAAAACAGAATATATAATATGGAACAATCAAAAATTATAGATCGTTGAAGGCGTATCAGCATCTAAGCAATTCCTGCTCGTCCTCGAGTAGGTAAATAATAAAACATAATTTTTTATGTGGACTACCTAACATATTTATCAATGTAATGTTCTTTATTGTGACAAAATATTCAGATCCATCAATTCAAAACAAAATGACATGAGAACAATAGTACACAAACTACTAAGCAATCATGTCTTCTCAAAATAACATGGCAAAGCAAGCTATCCTACAAAATCATATAGTGCAGCTATGCTCTATCTTCATCACACAAAATATTTAAATCATGCACAACCCGATGACAAGCCAAGCAATTGTTTCATACTTTTGATGTTCTCAAACTTTTTCAATCTTCACGCAATACATGGCGTGAGCCATGGACATAGCACTACAGGTGGGATAGAATGGTGGTTTGGGAAGACAAAAAGGAGAAGATAGTCTCACATCAACTAGTATCAGAGCTATGGAGATTCCCATCAATAGATATCAATGTGAGTGAGTAGGGATTGCCATGCGGATGCACTAGAGCTATAATTGTATGGCTCAACAAAAGAAACTAGTGTGGTGCATCAACTAAGCGCTCACGAAGACCTAGGGCATTTGAGGAAGCCCATCATTGGAATATACAAGTTCTATAATGTAAAATTCCCACTAGTATATGTGACAACATAGGAGACTCTCTATCAGAATCATGGTGCTACTTTGAAGCACAAGTGTGGTAAAAGGATAGTAGCATTGTCCTTCTCTCTTTTCTCTCATTTTTTATTTTTTTGTTTAGGCCTTTTCTTTTTTATGGCCTCTTTTTCTTTTTTTTGGGCTTCTTTATCTTTTATTCATTTATTTTTCGTCCAGAGTCTCATCCCGACTTGTGGAATCATAGTCTCCATCATCCTTTCCTCCTGGACAATGCTCTAATAATGGTGATCATCACACTTTATTTACTTACAACTCATGAATTACAACTCGATACTTAGAACAAAATATGACTCTATGTGAATGCCTCCGTGATGTGCAGGATATGAATGAATCAAGAATGACATGTATGAAAGAATTATGGAGGTGGCTTTGCCACAAATACGATATCAACTCATGATCATGCAAAGCAATATGACAATGATGGAGGCGTGTCATAATAATGAACGGTGAAAAGTTGCATGGCAATATATCGAATGGCTATGGAAATGCCATAATAGGTGGTATGGTGGCTGTTTTGAGGAAGGTATATGGTGGGTGTATGATACCAGCGAAAGGTCTTGTGATTAGAGAGGCTAGCAATGGTGGAAGGATGAGATGCGTATAATCCATGGACTCAACATTAGTCATAAAGAACTCACATACTTATTGCAAAAATCTATTAGTTATTGAAACAAAGTATTACCGCATGCTCCTAGGGGATATATTGGTAGGAAAAGACCATCGCTCGTCCACCCTCATAAGGAAGACAATCAATAAATAAATCATGCTCAACTTCATCACATAACGGTTCACCATACGTGCATGCTACAGGAATCAAATACTTTAACACAAGTATCTCTCAAATTCACAACTACTCAACTAGCATGACTCTAATATCACCATCTTCATATCTCAAAACAATCATAAGGAATCAAACTTCACATAGTATTCAATGCACTTTATATGAAAGTTTTTATTATATCCCTCTTGCCCATCATATTAGGACTAAATTCATAACCAAAGAAAATTACCATGCTGTTCTAAAGACTCTCAAAATAATATAAGTGAAGCATGAGAGTTCATCTATTTCTTCAAAATAAAACTACCACGCGGCTCTAAAAGGATATAAGTGAAGCACTAGAGCAAATGACAAACTACTCCAAAAGATATAAGTGAAGCACAATGAGTAGTTGAATAATTATGTAACTATGTGAAGACTCTCTAACATTTAAGAATTTCAGATCTTGGAATATTATTCAAACAGAAAGCAAAACAAAACACAATGGCGCTCCAAGCAAAACACATATCATGTGGTGAATAAAAATATAGCTCAAGTAAAGTTACCGATGAAGCGAAGGCGAAAGAGGATGCCTTGAGGCATCCCCAAGCTTAGTCTCTTGATTGTCCTTAAATATTACCTTGGGGTGCCTTGGGAACCCCCAAGCTTAGCTCTTACTCCTTATTCTATAGTCCATCGAATCTTTACCCAAAACTTGAAAACTGCAACACAAAACTCAACAGAAAATCTCATGAGCTCCGTTAGCGAAATAAAACAAACCACCACTTAAAGGTACTATAATTAAATCATTCTTTATTTATATTGGTGTTAAACCTACTGTATTACAACTTCTCTATGGTTCATAACCTCCAATACTAGCCATAGATTCATCAAAATAAGCAAACAACACGAAAACAGAATCTGTCAAAAACAGAACAGTCTGTAGTAATCTGTATCAAGCATACTTCTGAACTCCAAAAATTATAAAAGAAATTTCTGGACGTGAGGAATTTATCAATTAATCATCTTAAAAAGAATCAACTAAATTGCACTCTCAGTAAAAAGTTTTAGCCAATCTAAGTGGCGCTAAAGTTTCTGTTTTTTAGGAAGATCAAAAGACTTCACCCAAGTCTTCCCAAAGGTTCTACTTGGCACAAACACTAAATTAAACATAAAACCACATCTAACAAGAGGCTACATAGATTATTTATTCCTAAACAGACCAAAAAGCAAAGAACTAAAATAAAATTGGGTTGCCTCCCAACAAGCGCTAATTTAACGCCCCTAGCTAGGCATGATGATTTCAATGATGCTCACATAAAAGATAAGAATTGAAACATAAAGAGAGCATCATGAAGAATATAACTAGCACATTTAAGTCTAACCCACTTCCTATGCATAGGATTTTTGAGCAAACAACTCATGGGAACAATAATCAACTAGCATAGGAAGGCAAAACAACATAACTTCAAAACTTTAAGCACATAGAGAGGAAACTTGATATTATTGCAATTCCTACAAGCATATATTCCTCCCTCATAATAATTTTCAGTAGCATCATGAATGATTCAACAATATTACCATCATATAAAGCATTCCTTTCATTATCTACAAGCATACAAATTTCATTACTCTCATAAGCGAAATTCTTCTCTTTGGAATAGTGGGAGTATCATAAAGAACTCGAATACTATAAATTGTTTCCACATTAAATGAGTAATGTTCAAAAAAGGGTAATAATAATCATGACAAGTTTTATAAATATAATCATCACTACTTTTTATAGCATAATTTTCATCACAATAATCATCATAAGTAGCAACTTTGTTCTCATCATAATCAATTGAAACCTCTTCAAATAGTGGAATTATTACTAAATAAAGTCATGACCTCTCCAAATCCACTTTCATAATTGTAGCAATAAGATTCAACACCCTCAAAAATAGTGGGATCATTACTTCCTAAATTTGACACTCTTCCAAACCCACTTTCATCAATATAATCATCATAATAAGAGGCATGCTATCATCATAATAAATTTGCTCATCAAAACATGGGAGCTAAAAATATCATCTTCACTAAGCATAGCATCCCCAAGCTTGGGACAAACATTAATTGCAGCAAATATTTCTCAAACATGTCATTCTCATCAAACATAGCATCCCCAAGCTTGGGCCTTTTCATATCATAAGCATAATCACTCTCATCATTAATAGTATGGATAGCACCAATAGTATAGCAATTATCATCATCACAATGGGTAATAGGACAACATCATTTGGGAAGATACCTTTCTACCTTTGCTTCTCTGTCTTTTCTTTCTTCTTCACAACATGTGGGTTTAACCTCTTTTTGAGCTCCTTATTAATGAGATTGGTTGAATAAGGCTCCTCCTCGTTACGATTCATCATAAGAAATAATAGGAGGATATTGGAAGCTCTTCCTTTCATTAGTATTCTCTTCAATTCTATTTGTTTTTTTCTTTATGTAATTGGCAATATAAGGATTTTCAATGCAATTCACATAATACATAAAATTTTCTTCTAGATCAAAATCAAAATTTCTCAAGGTTATTGTCGATTGTCAAACCGCGGATCTCGGGTAGGGGTCCCGCGTGCGTCTAGGCGTGTGGTAACATGAGACAAGGGACGATGTTTTTACCCAGGTTCGGGCCCTCTCGATGGAGTAAAACCTACTCCTTGATTAATATTGATGATATGGGTAGTACAAGAGTAGATCTACCACGAGATCGAGAGGCTAAACCTAGAAGCTAGCATATGGTATGATTGTTGTTCCCGTCCGCGGACTAAACCCTCGATTTATGTAGATCGCCACTTCACACAATACATGAGTAAAACATTACGTCATACAGATACAATCAAGGTCCGACTACGGAACCAAAATAAAAGAAGACTACCCCAAAGCTACAGATCCCCGATCGTCCCAAGCTGGCTCCACTCTTGATCAACTGAAACGAAACAACACAATGAACAAGATCTTCATCGAGCTCCTCCTTGAGCTCGGGTGCATCACCTGCACGGTTTCATCGGCACCTGCAAACTGGTTTTGGAAGTATCTGTGAGTCACGGGGACTCAGCAATCTCACACCCGCGAGATCAAGACTATTTAAGCTTAAAGGTAGGACAGGGTAGTGAGGTGGAGCTGCAGCAAGCGACTAGCATATAAGGTGGCTAACATACGCAAAAGAGAGCGAGAAGAGAAGGCAAAAGCACGGTCGAACAACTATGATCAAGAAGTGATCCTGAAACTACTTACGTCAAACATAACTCCAACACCGTGTTCACTTCCCGGACGCCGCCGAGAAGAAACCATCACGGTTACACACGCGGTTGGTGTATTTTAATTAAGATCAACTTCGGGTTATCTACAACCGGACATTAACAAATTCCCATCTGCCACATAACCGCGGGCACGGCTTTCGAAAGTTCAAACCCTGCAGGGTGTCCCAACAGCCCATGATAAGCTCTCGCGATCAACGAAGGAATAGACCTTCTCCCCGGGAAGCCCGATCAGTCTCGGAATCCCGGCTACAAGACATTTCACAGCAATAAAACAAGACCAGCAAGACCTCCCGGCGTGCCGACACCCTGATAGTAGCCGCGCGTATCTCGTCTCAGGCCACGACCGGATAAGCGAAGCGTACAGGAACCGACGTAACCCGAGTTTCCAAGGGATGGTCCCGCACGGTGCTCTAGTTTGGACCAACGCTTAGACAAGCACTGGCCCGGGGGGGTAAATAAAGATGACCCTTGAGAGCGCGACTCCCAAGGGAAAAAGGCTAGGTGAGGCAAATGTAGAACCAATGTTGGGCCTTCTTTGGAAAAGTCTTATTCAAAGCGAACTGTCAAGGGGTCCCATAAATCACCCGACCGCGTTAGGGACGCAAAATCCGGGAACATAACACCGATATGACGGAAACTAGGGCGGCAAGAGTGGAACAAAACACCAGGCATAAGGCCGAGCCTTCCACCCTTTACCAAGTATATAGATGCATTAATTAAATAAGATATATTGTGATATCCCAACAAGTAAACATGTTCCAACAAGGAACAACATCTCCATGTTCCAACAAGGAACAAACTTCATCTTCACCTGCAACTAACAACGCTATAAGAGGGGCTGAGCAAAGCGGTAACATAGCCAAACAACGGTTTGCTAGGAAATGATGGTTAGAGGTTTGACATGGCAATGTGGGGGGCATGATAAGCAAGTGGTAGGCATCGTAGCATAGGCATAGCAAAAGAGCGAGCATCTAGCAAGCAAAGATAGAAGTGATTTCGAGGGTATGGTCATCTTGCCTGAAATCCCGCAAGGAAGAAGAACGAATCCATGAAGAAGACAAACGGGCGTAGTCGAACGAATCCTCACAACTCCGGAACGAAACCGAAGCAAACGAGAGAAGCAAACCGGAAAGAAGCAAACAACATAGTAAACAACCAACACATAAACATGGCATGATGCACAATCAAGTATGATGCATGTCCGGTTTAAACAGCATGGCATGGCAATATGCACAAACAATCCTACAAATTAAGTGGAGCTCAATATGCAACGAGTTACATATTGACGGAACACCACAACACTTATTTAGTTCTCTCCGATTAGGTACTCAACAATATTAAATGTTATTAAACATGGCAAGAGGTGAAGCATAATGAAACTACCTATCTAGGCAAGTTTAAATGAGGCCGGAAACAACGAACAACAATTCCGGAAAATCCCCATATGCAAATTATGGATTTGGAACAGATCTGACCTAAAGCATATTTTAGAGTTGTTAAACATGCAAAGCAAGTACACCATGTTAAACTAGGCATTTTTCTACCCCATTTACATATATAATTTATTTAAAATGGAGCTACGGTTATTTAGTTATGAAATAAATCATTTTAGCATGGCATTTAAGCAAATTAATGCAAACAACAATTATAAACATTTTAATGTTGTTATCATGATGCGGATGACATGTGCAAGTTTATGCAATTTTTATGAAAGCGTTGACATAAGCATGATATGAAGCATTATGTCACCGTGGTGGAAGAAAGGGTGCCACGACAGCGAATCCGAAAATGATGCCACGGCAACATATCGGTTCCGTAGCTCACGGAGATACCGATGCAAAAGGAAGGGTGTGTGAAGCGAGTAATGCAAGGATGGTGGGGTGATCCCGGTTCGGGTTCCCACGGGCGGTGGCAAGGCAAAAGAGGGCATCGCAAGGATGATTCGATCACGGCGGTCGTCACGGGTTATACCTTGAACGTTCAAGCGGGACGGTTCGAGGGAAGTAGATGGAAGTAGGCGTTCACGGGTCGTCGAGGGAAGTAGAGGAAGTAGTCGTTCTCGCGATGATCGTCGAGGAAGTAGTCGTACGGCGTGGGGAAGTCGTTGTTCACGTTCGATGGTAGTGGTACATCTCGTCATCGGAAGTAGTTGTACACACGAAGGTAGTCGAATTTGACGGTTCCGTTACACAGGTCTTCGGCGATCTTAGTTGTACACGTTTTTCGTAGATGATCGAAGAGGGACTTGGCGCATCCGATGCCTCCGGGGTCGACGGTAGTGGTACACGTGTCATCGGGGTACTTGTCGTTTCCCGGTCTTGGCGATTCGGGTTTCCGTAGGGGTACTTGTCGCATCATCGTGGAAGTAGTCATTCGGGCTTCCGTGCGGACTTGGCGTCTCCATGTACTTGGCGTTCCGGTGTAGTAGTCGTTCTCGGGATCGGGGTCCTCGTGCACTTGACAACTCCGGCAGAGGAACTTGGCACGGCCGTGTCTTCACCTTGCAGACGAGGTCGAGGCAGACATGGTGAGGAGGCAGAGGCGGCACCGAACGCGACCGCGGGATGGCGAGGTGGTCGCGGGGGTTCCGGACGGCGCGGAGAAGGCAGGGCCTCGGGTGCTCTGGGCTGAAGGAGCTCGGCGAGGGCTCGGCCATCCATGCGGCGGCGGCTCGGGAGCACGGGAAAGGAGCTGTGCCGAGAGGCAGCCTTCGGTTAATGGGGCCGGCGTCGAGGACGAGGCGGAGAAAGGAGCTTGGGGAGGCGACACCATGGAGGAGAGAGACCAGCGGGGGTGCGAGGGAAGGGCAGGCGGCTCTTTGGATCCAGCGGAGGTGCTTGAGCAGGCGCACGCGGAGGAGAGGAAGGAGCAGTCCGCTCCTCTCTCCTCCAAGGGAGGCGACCAAGCGAGGAGAGGAGAGATCGAGAGGGTGGTGGCGGTGTCGGGGACGAGAGGGAGAGGCGAGGAATGGGGGCGACGAGGAGAGATGGGATCGGGAGGAAGGAGGCGACAGGGATCGGGCAGGGGTGCGGTGTTGGAGGAGAGAGGCTGCGGGCTAGGGTTAGAGGCAGAGGCCGGCTGGGCCATGGGCCTCAAGGGCTTTGGTGGGCCGGCCTGGGTGGAGGAGAAAGGCCAGGGAGGCGAGCCTTAGAGGCGGCGGGGGGATGGCGGGAGGCCGGGTGGGCTGGTGGAAGAGAATGGCCGGGGGCAGTGGGCTCTCTCTTATCTATATATAAAGCAGAAAAATAAATAAAGAGAGACAAAAGAACGAGAGGGTTAGGGAAAGAATTTGGACATGGGGATTATTTTCCCGGGCTCACAAAAATATGAGGGATTTAACAAAAATGATCCAAGGATTTTTGGTGGAACTCCGGAAAATGATGAAATAATAATGGCAAGGTGAGGAGACCAAACTTGAAGTGGAAAGGGCATTGGAATTTTGCAAGTGTGTTATGGTGATTCCAAAACAATGGAATATTTTTAATATAGCTCCCTAATATTGGGAGGATATGTTATAAAGAGAAATCACCATGTGAATTCCCTCGATTTAAATGGATCGAAAAATCCATACAATTTATTTAGAAGAGTTTTTAAAAAATAATGATATGATGGCATGATGAGATGATGCAATGCAAGAGATGACATGATGCAAAGCAAAAACAAAACAAACCACACGACAAAACTCGGAAACCCTGGAAGGCAACTGAAGCTCCGGTCTTGGGGCGTCACAACACTCCACCACTACGAGAGGATCTCGTCCCGAGATCTAGGATGGCACCGGAGAAAAACGGAAGAGGAAGAGGTAAAACAAAGTTGCTTCTGCGACAAACGAGTGAAACCAAAGAACCTCGAGAGGTTGAAACAAAATGAAAGAAAGAGAACAACGAAGATGAAGAAAGTTGAAAACACTCTGTTAGAAAAGAGGAACATGGGATACGACGAGAACCAAGAGGTTAAGTGATAACATAGATACTGAAGCCACTCTAGTTAAAACTAGATCGAGAAGGAATAAGACTGATATAATTTGGACAGCACTCCGACTGAAAATGGAAGGAATTGAACATGAACTAGGCAAAAGGAAAACACCTGGATGAGACTCCGGTTAAAAGTGAAACGATAGACACAACACTCCGGTTAAATCGATAAGCAACGAAGAGAGCAACATCACAATGCCTCCGGAAGAAAAACTGAAGATAGATCATTGGAATAAAGGAATGGAGAAGAAAATGACAACTTCTACCACAAATGAGTTTGGAAAGCACCTTGCAAGGAAGAATTGAACGGAGTTGTTGGAAAACCCACAACGAAATGAATAAGCTTGTAGTGGGCTTATGAAAACATCTCAAAATTATGAGGTGAGCTTCTGCCACTAACGGAAACAATTGATTGGATTAAGATCAACAAGAAGATGAAAACTTCTTTCACCGAGAGGATAGGAGGAAAACTTGGATCATTGATAAGCACCATAATAGCAAATTCCCTTAGGGGAAGCTTTAGGTGAAATATAGCCCAAGATAACTCCAATGAAGAGATTGATGGATTTAAAATACCTCATTCTTGACAACATGTGAATCATGAAACACGAACTCAAATTGTCGAGAATGACATAACACCACCTCAAGAGATAAGGTAGAAAGAATTGCACTTCGAAATGCAAGAAGAAGAGTACTTGAATTCCTCAAAACAAAACATGTGTTGAGCACCATGTTCAATTTTTAGTATAGCTTGGCGGATCATAACTCCGAGAGAAATCTTGAAGACCAATTGAAGAATGAAAAGAATCCTAGAGGAAGCACCATGTAGAGCCTCCATGAAGAACTCCGGTAAACAAAAGGATTATAGAAAGAAAGAGAAGTTGAAAAAACACAAGGTGAAGTCTTGCGGTGATAAGATGAAGCTTTGAAATGATATAACCGAGAAAACTTGGAACTCCGGAAAGAAAGATGAACAAATGAAACCAAGAATTTTGATGATCCTCCGGAATAAGGAATTGAATTTACTCGATGAAACAAGAATAAGAATTACATTATGCTCATCCTTCACCAAATGAATTGATGACAAAATGGATTAGGCATACTACTTATTCTCATTGATAAATGATTACAGATAGAGATATAGCGCAAACTTGAGAAGGTCTTCAACAAACCACCGGTAGGATTGAAACAACGAATAAATTAATATGATAACAAAGGAAGTGAAATCTTGAACAAACCACCATAAGAATTGAGAATGAACGTAGCAAAGGCACAATTCACCGGGAAGAATTGGAAAACGAGTAAAGATATTTGACAGAATTTTGATACAAGTGAACGAATAGATGACGAGCTGATTGGAGAATACTTGAATGATGCACCGGTAAGATTTGGGGAACAAGAGCTGAACGCTTGAATGAATAATTCTGATATGATGGGCTCCGGAGAATCAAACTGAAAAGACTCCTGAAATGCTCCGGGTGGGTGAAAAGAATTCTCACAATGAAAACAATTATGAGAATGGCACGAAGCTAGAACCATGAATCTTGAAGAGAATGGAGCAAGATTAAGAGAAACTCGTCTTCGGTCTTCAAAATTCAAGAATGACGACGAGAACATCGCCACTCCGGAATGAAAATTAGAAAAGGTTGAACCAACAATGAAAATAATTTGGAAGATCTTGGAGAAGACATTTGACTGATGATAATTCATCCTTACATCAAACTTTGCAATGAATTCGAGAATGACTCCGGAAAATTAGAAGAGTCAGGTAAGATCCTGGGAAAAGACCTGTGGGTTAGGACCCACTCAAAAGAACCACCGTTGAACAATTGTTTGAAATAGATATTGCACCGGTAGAATTAAATGGCTTGAATGAGATAGCATCCTCAAAAGAACTTGAGTGAATTGAGAATGGAAACTAGAATCTTCTGAGATATCTTCAACACTCCAGAGCAATTGAATAGCGAGAAGTGGATGATTGAGAGATGCACCGACATGAGAAAACATTTGAAATGATGAAAAGAATACGATCAACACTGAAAACTTGACTTACATCCACCGGAGAAGAAAATTAGAATGGAACAATGATAAGGTTAAAGCTTCCTTAGCGTCTTCATGAGAAATCACCGGATAAAACATTAAAGGAAAAGAATGAAGAAACTTCACTCAATAAAAAATGGATACTTGATTAAGAAATCTGAGTCCTTGAAGAAAAAGGGTGGGAGGGCGGGAAATCAAAACAACTTGGGTCGGAAGAAACGAACACCGTTGAGAAAAGCTTAGAATTGATCTTGCGAATGTTGGAATGATCGGATTCACTTGAAGAGAAGCACGCCGGTTGGAAAAAAATTAACATGACAAGCTCAGTGATCAAGAAGGATTAGTATTCACATAGCAATATGCGAACACCAATTAGGAAAAGGTATGGAATCAACACTTGACATTGAAGCAACTTAAATACCACAAAAACAAAACAAAGGATTGGCTTCAAGAATGAGCCAGAACAAACACATGATAGAGATTTCGCCCAAAGTGTTCGTGGTGGGGCCCACACGGACACGACGTATAGCGGACGTCACGAATGACAAACAAGGCGCCCCGAATCAGCATAGCCAAGGATTCTTTAAGACGTCTCGCGACCATCAGAATCGACCGTGAATGGGCGGACCACTAGACGTTGAACCCCAATCTCAAATCATACATCCGTCGGAAAGAATATCCCGTAAGCTACTAGAATTCCCACCTATAAACTCCGAAACTTTACGGTTATGCAATCGGTGTTGGGGATCGGGGACACAAAATATATCACCCAAACTAACAATACCTAGATCCAATTGTATCCATCCGTCAACACATAACCAAGAAATCCTCGAAATCGTGTACCTCGACCTTGAAAAACATCCGTTATACAAGTCATGGCAATACTCCCTTTTCGCCACAAGATCTTTGGGCTATCAGGTTATCTCACCAACGATTGCACAAAAGAGATTTCGATGTCGGCAAAACTCGGTATTCGAATCGCAACGATAAAATTGTGACGACAACACCTCGGAGCTCAACTCCCGGGACACCGCCACAACCCCTAAATGTCGAGGCACCAAGAACAATGTTCTCGTCACAAAACCATCGAACGATTCCAAGATACCCACGTGATCCTAAAAAATTTTTAGTGAAATTTGAGAAGAGAAGAGTCAAAACTCTCGTCGGGATACCTCACCGAGCGACGAAGGACTGAGGAGTAAAAAGAATCCTACTCTCCGATATATATAATCCTAAGACTCAAAACATTTTCCATTCTAGACTCAACAACGCCAGCAAACAATCAAGTAGGGGGCTCCTAAGTCGGGGAAGGCTCTGATTACCAACTTGAAACGCCCTCGATGCGACTATATCTCCTACGTGTCGAAGCACGACTTAGAGGCATAGGCGCATCGAAAGCAATGTCGCAAGTGAGGTAATCTTCACACAACCCATGTAATACATAAGGGAAGGAGATACATAGTTGGCTTACAATCGCCACTTCACACAATACATGAGTAAAACATTACATCATACAGATACAATCAAGGTCCGACTACGGAACCAAAATAAAAGAAGACTACCCCAAAGCTACAGATCCCCGATCGTCCCAACTGGCTCCACTCTTGATCAACTGAAACGAAACAACACAATGAACAAGATCTTCATCGAGCTCCTCCTTGAGCTCGGGTGCATCACCGCACGGTTTCATCGGCACCGCAAACTGGTTTTGGAAGTATCACGTGAGTCACGGGACTCAGCAATCTCACACCCGCGAGATCAAGACTATTTAAGCTTAAAGGTAGGACAGGGTAGTGAGGTGGAGCTGCAGCAAGCGACTAGCATATAAGGTGGCTAACATACGCAAAAGAGAGCGAGAAGAGAAGGCAAAAGCACGGTCGAACAACTATGATCAAGAAGTGATCCTGAAACTACTTACGTCAAACATAACTCCAACACCGTGTTCACTTCCCGGACGCCGCCGAGAAGAAACCATCACGGTTACACACGCGGTTGGTGTATTTTAATTAAGATCAACTTCGGGTTATCTACAACCGGACATTAACAAATTCCCATCTGCCACATAACCGCAGGCACGGCTTTGAAAGTTCAAACCCTGCAGGGTGTCCCAACTTAGCCCATGATAAGCTCTCGCGATCAACGAAGGAATAGACCTTCTCCCGGAAGCCCGATCAGTCTCGAATCCGGCTACAAGACATTTCACAGCAATAAAACAAGACCAGCAAGACCTCCGGCGTCTGCCGACACCTCGATAGTAGTAGCAGCGTATCTCGTCTCAGGCCACGACCGGATAAGCGAAGCGTACAGGAACCGACGTAACCCGAGTTTCCAAGGGATGGTCCCGCACGGTGCTCTAGTTTGGACCAACGCTTAGACAAGCACCGGCCGGGGGTAAATAAAGATGACCCTTGAGAGCGCGACTCCCAAGGGAAAAAGGCTAGGTGAGGCAAATGTAGAACCAATGTTGGGCCTTGCTGGAAAAGTCTTATTCAAAGCGAACTGTCAAGGGGGTCCCATAAATCACCCGACCGCGTTAGGGACGCAAAATCCGGGAACATAACACCGATATGACGGAAACTAGGGCGGCAAGAGTGGAACAAAACACTGCATAAGGCCGAGCCTTCCACCCTTTACCAAGTATATAGATGCATTAATTAAATAAGATATATTGTGATATCCCAACAAGTAAACATGTTCCAACAAGGAACAACATCTCCATGTTCCAACAAGGAACAAACTTCATCTTCACCTGCAACTAACAACGCTATAAGAGGGCTGAGCAAAGCGGTAACATAGCCAAACAACGGTTTGCTAGGAAATGATGGTTAGAGGTTTGACATGGCAATGTGGGGGGCATGATAAGCAAGTGGTAGGCATCGTAGCATAGGCATAGCAAAAGAGCGAGCATCTAGCAAGCAAAGATAGAAGTGATTTCGAGGGTATGGTCATCTTGCCTGAAATTCCGCAAGGAAGAAGAACGAATCCATGAAGAAGACAAACGGGCGTAGTCGAACGAATCCTCACAACTCCGGAACGAAACCGAAGCAAACGAGAGAAGCAAACCGGAAAGAAGCAAACAACATAGTAAACAACCAACACATAAACATGGCATGATGCACAATCAAGTATGATGCATGTCCGGTTTAAACAGCATGGCATGGCAATATGCACAAACAATCCTACAAATTAAGTGGAGCTCAATATGCAACGAGTTGCATATTGACGGAACACCACAACACTTATTTAGTTCTCTCCGATTAGGTACTCAACAATATTAAATGTTATTAAACATGGCAAGAGGTGAAGCATAATGAAACTACCTATCTAGGCAAGTTTAAATGAGGCCGAAACAACGAACAACAATTCCGGAAAATCCCCATATGCAAATTATGGATTTGGAACAGATCTGACCTAAAGCATATTTTAGAGTTGTTAAACATGCAAAGCAAGTACACCATGTTAAACTAGGCATTTTTCTACCCCATTTACATATATAATTTATTTAAAATGGAGCTACGGTTATTTAGTTATGAAATAAATCATTTTAGCATGGCATTTAAGCAAATTAATGCAAACAACAATTATAAACATTTTAATGTTGTTATCATGATGCGGATGACATGTGCAAGTTTATGCAATTTTTATGAAAACGTTGACATAAGCATGATATGAAGCATTATGTCACCGTGGTGGAAGAAAGGGGTGCCACGGCAACGAATCCGAAAATGATGCCACGGCAACATATCGGTTCCGGTAGCTCACGGAGATACCGATGCAAAAGGAAGGGGTGACGGAAGCGAGTAATGCAAGGATGGTGGGGTGATCCCGGATTCCGGGTTCCCACGGAACGGTGGCAAGGCAAAAGAGGGGCATCGCAAGGATGATTCGATCACGGCGGTCGTCACGGGTTATACCTTCGGAACGTTCAAACGGGACGGTTCGAGGGAAGTAGATGGAAGTAGACGTTCACGGGTCGTCGAGGGAAGTAGAGGAAGTAGTCGTTCTCGCGATGATCGCCGAGGGAAGTAGTCGACACGGCGAGGGGGAAGTCGTTGTTCACGCTCGATGGTAGTGGTACATCTCGTCATCGGAAGTAGTTGTACACGAAGGTAGTCGAATTTGACGGTTCCGTTACGGTCTTGGCGATCTTAGTTGTACACGTTTTTCGTAGATGATCGAAGAGGGACTTGGCGCATCCGATGCCTCCGGGGTCGACGGTAGTGGTACACGTGTCATCGGGGTACTTGTCGTTTCCCGGTCTTGGCGATTCGGGTTTCCGTAGGGGTACTTGTCGCATCATCGTGGAAGTAGTCATTCGGGCTTCCGTGCGGACTTGGCGTCTCCATGTACTTGGCGTTCCGGTGTAGTAGTCGTTCTCGGGATCGGGGTCCTTGTGCACTTGACAACTCCGGCAGAGGAACTTGGCACGGCCGTGTCTTCACCTTGCAGACGAGGTCGAGGCAGACATGGTGAGGAGGCAGAGGCGGCACCGAACGCGACCGCGGGATGGCGAGGTGGTCGCGGGGGTTCCGGACGGCGCGGAGAAGGCAGGGCCTCGGGTGCTCTGGCTGAAGGAGCTCGGCGAGGCTCGGCCATCCATGCGGCGGCGGCTCGGGAGCACGGGAAAGGAGCTGTGCCGAGAGGCAGGCTTCGGTTAATGGGGCCGACGTCGAGGACGAGGCGGAGAAAGGAGCTTGGGGAGGCGACACCATGGAGGAGAGAGACCCGGCGGGGGTGCGAGGGAACCGGGCGGCGGCCTGCTGGATCCGGCGGAGGTGCTTGAGCAGGGGCGCACGCGGAGGAGAGGAAGGAGCAGTCCCGCTCCTCTCTCCTCCCTGTGGGAGGCGACACAAGCGAGGAGAGGAGAGATCGAGAGGGAGTGGCGGCGCAAAGGGGACGAGGAGGAGAGAGCGAGGGAATGGGGCGACGAGGAGAGATGGGATCGGGAGGAAGGAGGCGACGAGGGATCGGGCAGGGGTGTCGGGTGTTGGAGGAGAGAGGCTGCGGGCTAGGGTTAGAGGCAGAGGCCGGCTGGGCCATGGGCCTCAAGGGCTTTGGTGGGCGGCTGGGTGGAGGAGAAAGGCTGGGGAGGCGAGCCTTAGAGGCCGGGCGGGGGAATGGCGGGAGGCCGGCTGGGCTGGTGGAAGAGAATGGCCAGGGGCCGGCTGGGCTCTCTCTTATCTATATATAAAGCAGAAAAATAAATAAGGAGAGACAAAAGAACGAGAGGGTTAGGGAAAGAATTTGGACATGGGGATTATTTTCCCGGGCTCACAAAAATATGAGGGATTTAACAAAAATGATCCAAGGATTTTTGGTGGAACTCCGGAAAATGATGAAATAATAATGGCAAGGTGAGGAGACCAAACTTGAAGTGGAAAGGGCATTGGAATTTTGCAAGTGTGTTATGGTGATTCCAAAACAATGGAATATTTTTAATATAGCTCCCTAATATTGGGAGGATATGTTATAAAGAGAAATCACCATGTGAATTCCCTCGATTTAAATGGATCGAAAAATCCATACAATTTATTTAGAAGAGTTTTAAAAAATAATGATATGATGGCATGATGAGATGATGCAATGCAAGAGATGACATGATGCAAAGCAAAAACAAAACAAACCACACGACAAAACTCGGAAACCCTGGAAGGCAACTGAAGCTCCGGTCTTGGGGCGTCACAGGCTGCCCTAAAGGCGGTTGAGGAGCTGAAAGCCGAACAGGCTGCTCACTACCAAAGCAAGAAAGAAATGGCTGAGATGGCTGAGAAGTTAAAGAATGCTGCTAACCGCTGCAAGCTTCTTGAAAAAGAAGATCGGGCGGAGCGGACGGACCTGGAGAAGGCCACTACAGCGGCCAAGGATGCTCGTTCTGCAATTGAGGGCGATGAAGGAGGAGCTACGTCAAGCCGGAGATGTCGCGGCTGGAAAGCCCTTTATGCTGCGGATGAAGTTCGGAGATCCTAAATATACTCCTTTGGACCGGCTGTGGAGTTTGGCAGACGCATATCTGGATTTAGCGGCGAGTGCTGCTGATGCGGCCGAACACTTCCGAGATCAGAAAGATCGCGAAGTGGAAAAGCTCTTCTGGTCTCAGTTCAACAATCCGGAGCGTCCGCTTCCATTGACCGATCGTTTGGCCGAATGGGCCGAGTTGAATAGGTTGTCCGGACTTGCCATGAAGTATGTCGTGGATCATCTGTGGCCGGAAAGGCCAAAGCCAAACAGTTATTTTAGCTTGGTGCAACAGTGCCTTGGTGCAGTGCCGTATATCAACGCGATGAAGAGGTCAGCATGCATGGAGGGTGCGCGGATGGCCCTTGCCCGTGTCAAGACATACTGGGCAGAGATGGAGCCCACCGCCGTTGCATCCCAAGATTCGGACGGAAGCCGAGTACCTGCCAAACACTACTTTCCAGAAGTTCTGGAGGGCGCTCGTTTAATAGAGACGTAGTGCTCAAAAGATATTATGTTCGAATAATATGTATTCTTGTTTAAAACAATATTTTGATGAAATGTAGAAGCTTTTTATACTTGTGCCTGCAAGAATTATAATACCTCCCGTGCGGCCGTTAGTGTATATATGTATATAATCTGAAAGATGGCTGTCGTCGGCTTCAGCCCCCACGCATATAATGCGGGAGTGTTCGCAGAAGGCGCATTTTCACACTTGATCCAACGTCTTGGTCCATGAAGGAGGTGATAGCGCAGCGAACTAGGCAATCAGACTATAATGTTTTATCACTTTCACTTAGCCATAGGAGCTTGACAGTGGGGCTACTATATAGCCCCTGGTGGCGCTGCGCTCGCCTGAATTGGGGGCGCGTGTGTGCCTGGCCGGGAAACGGCCCTTCGTTAATGCGGAGGAATCCCGAAGATTCTGATAAGTCATCGAGTGGTTGACTAGTCTCTCGCTATATCATGATAGTCAATTTTCGGCTTTCTCTACTGAGGTGCTCGCCTAGCTGAACCGGGGCACAATCGCAGTAGTTCTCCTGGTGCCGCCTTAGCCGATAGAGCGGAACATAAGGCAGCAAAACACAGGAGCCGGGCAAACCCAACATTTGACCAAAGACATCATTCGGAGCTGATGCATATAAGGCCAAACTCGCGACGCCGAACACTCCCTAAGGTATTCGGTCTTTATAAAAGCGGGCTGAATAAGTGCCCTTTATAATAAGCCCACGTGTCAGTGCGTGCAAAATTCGGCGTGGCCACATGCCAAGACGCCAGCCTCCTTCTCGGTTATAACGAGAATCCGGGGATGTGTATCAACAAGAGACAGTAAAAAGGTTTACGCAGGTCTTAATCTAAAAGAATCCTTGAACGGGTCCTGCTGCGTCTGCGCTTTGTGTCTCCGTTGTGCCGTGTCCTGGACGGGTGTAGCACGGTGTTCATCTGTAAAAGAGAGGAACTTAGTTGAAAAAATAGTCGCGCTAAATGTATGTTATACTAAATAAACAAAGTATAATTCAAGATGGGTAAAATTGAGCCTTATTGTCGCGTATTTTACATATGCGGAGCCCCTTGTATAGGGGTGTACGTCTATTTAAACCTTTATCAATTATATGTTTGCTCCGGACTCGTCTAGCCGTGTCCGTGGTCTTAACGACCTGTTAGATGCTTTGGTAGGTGAATCCGTTTTAATGTGTGGCTGCCAAGGCAGCCGCACAGTCCTCCACGTGCGAGGAGGGCTCAATATTTCCCTTTAATGACATGATGCCTCGTGGACCGGGCATTTTAAGCATGAGAGACGCATAATGCGGTATTGCGTTGAAGCGGGCGAAAGCTTCGCGTCCCAGTAGTGCTTGATAACCGCTTTGAAACGGAGCGATGTGGAAGGTCAGCTTTTCGCTACGGAAGTTGTCGGGGGAACCGAACACAACTTCTAGTAGGAGGGAGCCCGTGCAATGGGCTTCTGGGCCTGGCGCTACTCCTTTAAACGAAGTATTGCTATGGCTAATTTTTGTTGGGTCCGTCCCCATTTTGCGGACTGTATCCTGATAAATCAGGTTTAAACCACTGCTGCCATCCATCAGGACGTGTGTAAAGTGGAATCCGTCAATTATTGGGTCCAATACCAAGGCAGCCCGATCTACGTGCCGGATACTTCCAGAGTAATCCTGATAGTCAAAGGTGATCGGTTTTGACCACCAGTGGCGAGAATCCTTTGTGATAGGCCGCATGGCGCGTATCTCTGTGGGCGCCACTTCGTTTCTCCCTTTTGTCACGTGTAGTGCGTTTACTGTCTTGACTTCTTGTTGGAATTTCTTTTGTTCCCGAGTGCTTTGTTTGTGGGGTTCATCATCGTCCTCGCTTGGTGTATCCAGCCCCTTGTGTTCGGCGTTGAGTTTGCCGGATTGCTTGAAGACCCAACATTCTCTGTGGGTATGATTTGCAGGCTTCCCGGGGGTGCTGTGGATTTGACATATCTTGCTTAGGTTAGACAGTTCGTCCCTGTTATCCTTGAGGGGCAGGTTTTTCTGACCCTGCCGAGAGCTTTTGAATCCGGCGTTAACTGCCATGCTCTTCGGACTGTTTCCCTTATTCCGGCGCTGGTCTTTGCCGCGTTGCGGCTTCACGTTTCCATCCCTTACTTCGGATGTACTTGGGTCGCTGGTGCTGCATCTTGCCAACCAGCCGTCCTCTCCCGCGCAAAAGCGGGTCATGAGGCTTGTTAATGCGGCCATTGTTCTTGGCTTTTCTTGGCCGAGGTGTCTGGCAAGCCATTCATCTCGGGTGCTATGTTTTAAAGCTGCTAAAGCTTCGGCGTCCGGACAGTCGATAATCTGGTTCTTTTTGGTAAGAAACCTGTTCCAGAGCTTCCGGGCCGACTCTGCGGGTTGTTGAGTTATATGACTTAAATCGTCTGCATCCGGTGGTCGGACGTAGGTCCCTTGAAAATTTGCTCGAAAAGCGTCCTCGAGCTCTTCCCAACTTCCAATGGTGTTTTTGGGAAGGCCTTTAAGCCAATGCCGGGCTGGCCCTTTGAGCTTGAGGGGTAGGTACTTTATGGCGTGGAGGTCGTCTCCTCTGGCCATATGGATATGGAGGATGTAGTCCTCAATCCAGACCCCAGGGTCTGTAGTTCCGTCGTATGCCTCTATGTTTACGGGTTTGAATCCCGCTGGAAAATCATGGTCCAACACCTCGTCGGTGAAACATAGGGGTGTGCGGCACCCCTGTATTTGGGTGTGTCGTGGTGTTCGGATTTTTGTTGTTTTGCATTGCTTGCTAGAGCGTGCTTTCTTGGTCCGTAGATAGATCAGGTTGGGCTATCTTTTCGATGTGAGTCCTCGTGTGGATCGTGTGTTGGCTTGTGTGCGGCGTCATTCGCCGCTCTATGTTGGCCGTGAGGTCGTCTATCCGACCGGATGGTTGCCTTGTTTTTTGTTTGCGGGGGCTCTAAGGCCTCTTCATCAAATTCCGGTAGTAGCTTTCGCTTCGGGTAGCTCTTTGTGTGGCGACTGCCGCCATATTTGTCTGCGGTGTTGAGTACTTTGCTCCATCTGATTCTGAGTGCATCTTCCGTAGTTTTGAGCTTCCGCTTCTGCTTTTCCAGGCTACGCGCAGTGGTGACGAGCCTTTTGTGCAGGTTCTTCTGCTCCAGGAACTTTTCTGGCGTGAGGTCGTCCGGACTGTTATCTTCGCCGGGGACAGGTTGTTCGGTTTGGTTATCCAAGTTACCTTGTTCGGACGGTTGCTCGATGCCATGTTCATCGTCCGCCGGCTCGCCCTGCTCTGTGGCTGGGTCTGTATGACCACTGTCCCTGTCGGCGGGGTTTGGAGCGGCGCTTACGCCGCTGCTTTGACTGCTTTTCGAAGGAGCGATCCTTCGTTGCATCCTCCCGTTCCTCATCGTCGTTTCCTTTAGGTGTGTCCACCATGCATACATCGTAGGATTAGGTGGCTCTCCAGTGCCCTGTGGGCGCTGGTTCCTGTTCATCTCCTATATCGTCGTCCATACCGTCGATGTCTTCGGAGTCGAAGTCAAGCATGTCAGTCAAGTCATCGATAGTGGCTATGAAGTGGGTGGTGGGTGGGCGTCGAATTTCTTCGTCGTCCGCATGCCAATCCTGCCGGTCATAATCCGGCCAGGACTCTCCTGACAAAGAGAGATCCCTTAGTGAATTCAGTATGTCGCCGAAGGGCGAGTGCTGAAAGATATCCGCGGCGGTGAACTCCATGATCGGCGCCCAATCGGATTCTATTGGCAGGGGCGCGGAGTGTTCAGAGTCCGGAGAAGAGTCCGGTAATGTGGAGTCACGGGCCTCGCGAAGGATAAGGCTGGTGTTTGGCTCGATCGCCGTTGAGACTGCAGCCCTCGCGGCGGGGTCAAGCCACCCGCCCTCGGTCGGCGCAGTTGGCTCCAAGCTAAAGGTCAGAGCGGATGCGGGTGCGGCCTCCAGGACACTGTCCGGCGGCAGAGCTAAATCTTGCCCGTGGTGATAGTGCGGCGCACTCGGTCGGGGCTCGAATCCATCAAAGATCAAGTCTCCGCGGATATCGCCCGTGTAGTTTAAGCTTCCAAACCTGACCTGATGGCCAGGGGCGTAGCTTTCAATCTACTCCAGATGGCCAAGCGAGTTGGCCCGCAGTGCAAAGCCGCCGAACACGAAGATCTGTCCGGGGAGAAAATTCTCACCTTGGACTGCATCGCTAACGATGATCGAAGGGGCCATCGGGCCTGATGATGACGACACAGAGGAACTCTCAATGAAAGCACCAATGTCGGTGTCAAAACCGGCGGATCTCGGGTAGGGGGTCCCGAACTGTGCGTCTAGGCGGATGGTAACAGGAGACAAGGGACACGATGTTTTACCTGTGTTCGGGCCCTCTCGATGGAGGTAAAACCCTACTCCTGCTTGATTAATATTGATGATATGGGTAGTACAAGAGTAGATCTACCACGAGATCAGAGAGGCTAAACCCTAGAAGCTAGCCTATGGTATGATTGTTGTTCTTGTGTCCTGCGGACTAAACCCTCTGGTTTATATAGACACTGGAGGGGGCTAGGGTTACACAGAGTCGGTTATAATTGGAGGAGATCTACATATCCGTATTGCCAAGCTTGCCTTCCACGCCAAGGAAAGTCCCATCCGGACACGGGACGAAGTCTTCAATCTTGTATCTTCATAGTCCAGGAGTCCGGCCAAAGGTCATAGTCCGGCTATCCGGACACCCCCTAATCCAGGACTCCCTCACCCGATGACAAGCCAAGCAATTGTTTCATACTTATAATGTTCTCAAGCCTTTTCAACTTTCACGCAATACATGAGTGTGAGCCATGGATACATCACTATAGGTGGAATAGGATATGATGGTGGCGGTTGTGTGGAGAAGACAAAAAGGAAGAAAGTATCACATCGACACGGCTAATCAATGGGCAATGGAGATGCCCATCAATTGATGTCAATGCGAGGAGTAGGGATTGCCATGCAATGAATGCACTAAGAGCTATAAGTGTATGACAACTCAAACTGAAAACTAAGTGGGTGTGCATCCAACTTGCTTGCTCATGAAGACCTCGGGCATTTGAGGAAGCCCATCATCGGAATATACAAGCCAAGTTCTATAATGAAAATTCCCACTAGTATATGAAAGTGATAACTCAAGAGACTCTCTCTATGAAGAACATGGTGCTACTATGAAGCACAAGTGTGGTAAAAGGATATTAGCATTGCGCCTTCTCTCTTTTTCTCTCATTTTTTTCTTTTTTTCTTTTTTTGTTGGGCTCTTTTTTTTGGCCTCTTTTTATTTTATTTATTTATTTTTGTCCGGAGTCTCATACCGACTTGTGGGGGAATCATAGTCTCCATCATCCTTTCCTCACTGGGACAATGCTTCTGGCAGTGTACCAGGATGTGCAATGATCTAGCATAGCAAAGATATCAAAAAACGGACAAGCCATGAAAATATCATGGAAGCTATCTTACGATCATGCAAAGCAATATGACAATGAATGCTCAAGTCATGTCTGTGGTGATGATGGAAGTTGCATGCCAATATATCTCGGAATGGCTATGGAAATGCCATGATAGGTAGGTATGGTGGCTGCTTTAATGAAGATATAAGGAGGCTTATGTGTGATAGAGTGTATCGTATCACGAGGATTGGATGCACTAGCAAAGTTTGCACCAACACTCGAGGTGAGAATGGGAAATGCACGGTACCGAAGAGGCTAGCAATGATGGAAGGGTGAGAGTGCGTATAATCCATGGACTCAACATTAGTAATAATAAGAGCTCACATACTTATTGCAAAAAATTATTAGATATCGAAACAAAGTATTACATGCATGTTCCTAGGGGGATAGATTGGTAGTATAAGACCATCGTTCGTCCCTGACCGCCACTCATAAGGAAGACAAACATAAAACAAATCATGCTCCGACTTCATCACATAACGGTTCACCATACATGCATGCTTCGGGAATCACAAACCTCAACACCAGTATTTATACCAATCCAAAATTACTCACTATCATGACTCTAATATCACCATCTTTATATCGCAAAACTATTGCAGGGAATCAAACATATCATATTCAATGATCTTCAAGTTTTATGTAGGATTTTATGACTAACCATGTGAATGACCAATTCCTGTTGACTCTCTAAATAGATATAAGTGAAGCAAGAGAGTTTAATTCTTTCGACAAAAGATATGCCCATGCTCTAACAAATATAAGTGAAGCAAAAGAGCATTCTATAAATGGCGGATTTCTATGTGTAGAGAAGCAGGCAATCCAAACTTCAAATGATATAAGTGAAGCACATGAAGCATTCTATAAAGCCATACTCAAAAGATATAAGTGAAGTGCAAAGAGCATTCTATAAATCAACCAAGGACTATCTCATACCAGCACGGTGCAGTACGAAAAATAAAAAGCACACAACACTCCCAGATTTACACATATCATGCGATGAATAAAAATATAGCTCCAAGTACAATTATCGATGATCGTTAGAAGAAAGAGTGGATGCCTTCTGGGGCATCCCCAAACTTAGTTGCTTGGGAGTCCTTGAATATTACCTTGGGGTGCCTCGGGCATCCCCAATCTTAGGTTCTTGCCACTCCTTATTCCTTCATCCATCGTGATCTCACCCAAAACTTGAAAACTTCAAACACACAAAATTTAACAAAACCCACGTGAGATCCGTTAGTATAATAAAGCAAATTACCACTGTAAGTACTATTGAAAACCAATTCATATTTTGTTTTTGCATTGTATCTACTGTAATATAACTTTTCCATGGCTTATAACACTGATACAATCAATTGTTTCATCAAAACAAGCAAAACAATGCATCAAAAACAGAATCTGTCAAAAACAGGACAATCTATAGTAATGTGAACATCAACCATACTTCTATACCTCTAAAATTTCTGAAAAATGAGGCAAAAATAAATAATTGGTATAGCAGTACTGTGCAGAAAGTTTCAGAAGCTTTTGACATTCCAGTAAAAAATGTAAATTCACGTGCTACAGCCAAAGTTTCTATTTTTCCACTGCACATACCAAACAAGCATTCTAATCATCCTAAAGGCAAATATTGACACATTAGTTTTATAATACAATGAATTTGTACAAGGGGATAATTATTTTGTTGAAAAGTTTCTATAATCAAGGTTCACAAAGTTTCCATGGGCATGAACAGAGTTCAAGGCTAGCTCCCACTTTAACAATGCTCATCTTTCTCACTTTCGCTTTTCTTTTTGAAAAAAAGGTTTTAGGTTCCCCACTTTATTTTTTTCTTTTTAAACTTTATAAAAGCACACAACATAAACAAATGACTCTCTAAAACTTCCGGGTTGTCTCCCTGGTAGCGCTTTCTTTAAAGCCATTAAGCTAGGCATATAGTGCTCAAGTAATGGATCCACCCGGATCCCAAGGTATATGAAAGACAATTTTAATTAACAATGATTTGTGATTTAGTAGTGAACACAAAGTAACATATATCATGCAAAAATGAAGTCTAACTCTCTTACTATGCATTGGCATGTCATAAAAGAACAATTCATGCACACATAGTAAAGGCCGATACATAGCATAAAAAATTTCTTGCAATTTTATCGTATTGGAAACATAGAGAGGCGGAGATGTAGTTCCTCTCTCATAATAATTGCAAGTAGAAGCAGCAAGCACATGCATATTATATTTATCAAAATCGTCATGTGTAGTACTAAAACGCAACCCATCAATATAATCCTTAATAAGTGCAAACTTCTCCGATATAGTGTAGTTGGGAGAATTCAAAATGATAATAGGACTATCATGCATGGGTGCAATAGAAACAATTTAACATAAGGAACTATAGCAAGTTCATCTACATAAGCATAATTCATATTGGCATCATGGCCACAAGCATAGCAAGCATCAAGTTCATCAAAAAGGGATACTTCAGACGAATCAAATGGATCATAGCAATTATCATAGCAATCATCCTTCGGTAAGCACGAAGGGAAATTAAAAAATGTAAGCGTTGAAGAGTTACTCTCATTAGAAGGTGGGCACAGGTGATCAATCCGCTCTTCCTCCTTTTGTTCTTCGCTCTCCTCGTCATATTTTTCATCTAATGAGCTCAAAGTGTCATCAATTTCTTCTTCCACAGTTTCCTGCAAAATATTAGTCTCTTCTTGGACAACGGAGTTCTCAATAAATGCATCAATATCGGCATTGTATTCATAATTGTCATAGCAATATTTAAGTATAGCAAAATTTTCAGGCCTATAAACATCATCATCAAAAGCTTCATACTTTTCAAACAAAGATTCAATTTCATAAGCACCCTTAAAAGCAACAAATTATTCGATTTGTTCCACATCATAGTAATCATATCTACCATTAGCATAAGAAGATAAGGTTTCATTATCATTAAATTTGCATGAAAAGGGAAGGTGTGGAGCCTTCATCCTAGAGCAACAAGTAAAATCATATCTCTCGCATAAATTCCAAGCATGCCAATGCAACATATAAATTTGATCCCATAATAGTTCCCCTTTTTGAGTCAAGCGATAATCCCTATAAAGTATTCATGTTGATCCAACGTGTCTCCCATTATCAAGTTGGACGGGGTTTTCTCAGGTTTATCAAAGTAGTATTTAACATTTTCCACATAACGAGCATCGAGGGTTTTAGGAGGTTCCACATCTCCATGAGTAGCAAGTACACCTAATGTTTTTGGTATTTTTTGTTCCATATCCATAACTAAAGATAGAGAAAAACTTAGAATAGCAAATAAAACCTACTTAGTGATAAAGCAAACAAGCACAGACGAGAATACTCACCCGACGCTATTGCTCCCAGGCAACAACGCCAAAAAAGGTCTTGATAACCCACAAGTATAGGGGATCAGTTTTAGCCTCTTTTGATAAGTAAGAGTGTCGAACCCAACGAGGAGCTAAAGGTAGAACAAATATTCCTTCAAGTTCTATCGACCACTGATATAACTCTATGCACGCTTAACGTTCGCTTTACCTAGAACAAGTATGAAACTAGAAGTACTTTGTAGGTGTTGTAGGATAGGTTTGCAAGATAATAAATAGCACATAAATAAAATCTAGGGACTATTTAGATAAAGAAACAACTAAGTTAGTTTTAGTAGAGAGCTTTTTTGTTATGCAAGAAAGTTATTTGTCCCTAGGCAATCGATAGCTAGACCGGTAATCATTATTGCAATTTTATATGAGGGAGAGGCATAAGCTAACATACTTTCTCTTCTTGGATCATATGCACTTATGATTGGAACTCTAGCAAACATCCGTAACTACTAAAGATCATGAAGGTAAAACCCAACCATAGCATTAAAGTATCAAGTGCTCTTTACTCCCATACGCAAACAACCTACTTAGTCGGGTATGTGCTTCTGTCACTCACGCCACCCACCATAAGCAAATCATGAACATATTGCAAACCCTGCAGCGGGGATCCCTCGCACTTGTGCGACACAGAGAGCACCATAGGACATCACCAATAATAAAACATGCAACTCAAACCAATCACGATCATCAATCAAACCATAGGACAAAACAGATCTACTCAAACATCATAGGATAGCCATACATCATTGGGAAATAATATATAGCATTGAGCACCAAGTTTAAGTAGAGATTACAACGGAGAGAAGTGGTGGTACACTGCTGCATAGAGGGGGAGAGAGTTGGTGATGACGGCAGCGAAGTTGTTGGTGCAGATCGCCGTCACGATGAAAGCCCCGGCGGCCTTCCGGCGCCACCGGGAGCGAGGGGGAGAGAGCCCCCCTTCTTCTTCTTCCTTGACCTCCCCCTATATGGGAGGAGGGTTTCCCCTCTGGTCCTTGGCCTCCATGGTGGCGGAGGGGCGAGAGACCCTCCGAGATTGGATCTCTCTCTCTCTCTCTCTCTCTCTCTCTCTCTCTCTCTCTCTCTCTCTCTCTCTCTCTCTCTCTCTCTCTGTTTCCTTCTATTTTTGCGCTCCCAAATTCTGGCCTTTCACCGTTTCTTAAATTCTCAAAGATCCATAACTCCGATTGGGCCGAAATTATAACACGATTTCTATCCGGATATTAGCTTTCCTGCGGCCGAAGAAGGGTACCAAGCGCCTTACGGAGTGTCCACAAGGGCCCAGGGCGCGCCCTACCCCCTGGGGCGCACCCCCTGCATTGTTGCCGCCTCGGGCATCGTCTCACATTGATTCCACTTCCCAAAATTCACATATATTCCAAAAAAATCTCCGTAAGTTTTTATCTCGTTAGGACTCCGTTTGATATGGATTTTTTGCAAAACAAAAAAACATGCAACAAACAGGAACTCGCACTGGGCACTGGATCAATATGTTAGTCCAAGAAAATCATATAAATGTTTGCCAAAAGTATGTAAAAGTTGTAGAATATTGGCATGGAACAATAAAAAATTGTAGATACGGCGGAGATGTATCACAGAAGAACAAAAACAGACAGCCAGATGAGTGTGTGTGCAATATACGACATACAGTTCACTAGGATGAACTATGTGTGATTAGGCAACATAATAGAAATGGTTCAACTGAACAAGATGTGTGTGATACGCGGCAAATAGGTCCGTAATCAGAAATGTGTGCAAAGACCAATAATAACACAGACGATTGCTGCTAATAAGCCGTGTGATTTGCTTTGTCTACAGAAGAATAACATATATATATAACTGAAATGAACATCCAATTACTCCCTCCGTTCGGATTTACTTGTCTCAAAAATGGATGTATCTAGAACTAAAATACGTCTAGATACATCCATTTGTGCGACAAGTAATTCCGAACGGAGGGAGTACATAAGTTACTATACACATCATTCGCATACACCTCAATAAACAATTGTATGCATTCTAAACTAGGAGAAACGGTCGTCTAGTCATCTACTTATTGTGACGCTGCCGCCACTACTCTGTGGCTCGATCCCTCGTCTGGGGCAGGAACAAGACACTCGCCCATGTCAATGATCCGCATGTACATCTCATAGCTTGTGTACGCGTCCTTGGCTACATACTATACGTGTTGTTCATCCAGTCTCTCATGCCAGACACTGTGCCAGGCGTTCTTGTCCTTATTGCTCTCATCCTTCATCTTCATATAGTAGGGTTCGATGATGGCTGACGCGAGGTCAACCAGGGAGTTATGTTTGTTGTTGTCGCTGCCCCAGACCTTGTAGTGGTCCTGGATGTTAACAAGATTCTGGCATTTCAAGCCCGAAACCTTGAGCGCTTTTAGATCGTTGGTGCTGTCCACCATAGCAAAACTGTAGTCAGAGCTATTGATAACCCTGGAGAAACACTCGCAAGGCCTTGTTGCCAGGTGGTAGTGGTAGACGAGGAGGTCATGTCCCACGCACAACTGGGCGACGGAAACCTTCTGATCGTGCCCGGCACGACCGATGGTGTACTCGAGGTCGAAGCCGAACACTTGGTACTTGTCCTTAGCAAGAAAATGCTCCATAGTCTAGATGGAGCTGTCCACCTAGACCATATCGTTCATGTACACCACCAAGAGGACCTTCCTCCTCACGTGGGTGTCCATTACGTGACGCGTGGTGAACTGCCCGCCGTTGTCGTCGTCGGCCGCTGGGAGCGCCATTGGATCCACGGGGAGCGCCATTGGAACCGCTGGATGTCCTCTCTGTATGTGTTGACGTGGGTGTGCTTATTTGTCATGTGGCGCGAGGGATGAAGGTAAATGGCCACAGGAATAAATGGGGGCTGGGCGTCCTGGATTCTCGGCGCGTCCGCATGGCAGTTTTTGCAACGGGTAACTGTATCATCGCGCCGCACCAGATGGAACCGCATGCACATGAACGTGCGTGATCATGCGCCGGCCCCAAACACTGGCAGCGCACATCGAGGGATGAGGGCAGAGCACCCGTAGGGATGCGAGAGCACAGCGCGTCGCGGCCACCTCAACCGCAAACAACCACACGCATAGAGCAGTTGAACACGCAGGAAATGGTCATCTACAAGCCGGCCGACAGTTGTGTGGCTGTGTAGAGAGCGACCGTGTGCTACTACCGCTGTCTTGGTCTATTTAGCCCCCTTTATATTCTATGCCATATTTTGACCTTTAATTTAACCAACAAAATGTTAATGGATGTTACAAAAATTATATAATTGGAAACTATGTTCAAATACGAATCCAATGATATTATCTTTGGCGACATGCGTTTGTATTTTATTAGTTAAATCCTACTTATAAACCAGGACGGGGGTATAGTAGGTAATAAAATCCCAAACATTTTTTGATTAACCATATGTGTACGTGTCCTTTCGTCCTCCTCTCGCACATCTTGTCACCCCGCTGCCGCAGACGGCTTCGAGCGCAAGCTTGAGCAGTGCGGGGGGGGGGGCATTCTTTTGGCCAAACGGTGGTGAGCTCGTTCCCGCGCAACGGTGCAGGTTCCTGTGGAAGCTTCCCGCCCGACTCGGTGAAATCCCCCAAAATCCCAATGCTTACCAACCTACTATATAAACCCTCACGGTCGGCGAGTCCTGCGTCGCATTTCCCCTCCCTCCATGTAGCTTATCTCGTCCGCTTCTCCAACAATTGCGAATGGCACCGGTCCATCGTCGTCGCTCAGCCACTCCGCCGTCATCAGAGGACAGCTCCAGCTGGGAGGCTACACCACGGCGGCGGTGCAGTCCCCGCGTAGTGTAATGCGCGTGGCGTCCCTGTTGGGTGTGCGCAGAATACCCACCACACGGTCCGCCATTGCTGCCCGTCGGCAGCTGTTGCCGGTCGCCGTTACCGCCACACCACCGTCTACCACCGTGGCCGCCACACCACCGTGGAAAGCCAGGGCCATCGCCCGCTTCGCCGCCGTGGCCCGAAGGCAGGTGGTGGCCGTTGATACGTCTCCAATGTATCTACTTTTCCAAACACTTTTGCCCTTGTTTTGGACTCTAACTTGCATGATTTGAGTGGAACTAACCCGGACTGACGCTGTTTTTAGTAGAACTGCCATGGTGTTATTTTTGTGCAGAAATAAAAGTTCTCAGAATGACCTAAAAATCCACGGAGACACGTTTTGGAATTAATAAAAAATACTGGCGAAAGAATCAGCATCAGGGGCCCCACACTCTGTCCATGAGGGTGCAGGGCGCCTCCCCTGGGGCGCCCCCACCTACCTCGTGGCCCCCCTGGGACTCCACCGACCTCAACCCCAACTCCATATATTCACTTTCGGGGAGAAAACAATCGGGAAGAAGGATTCATCGCGTTTTACGATACAGAGCCGCCGCCAAGCCCTAATCTTCCTCGGGAGGGCTGATCTGGATCCGTTCAGGGCTCCGAAGAGGGGAATCCTTCACGGTCATCATCATCAACCATCATCCATCACCAATTTCATGATGCTCACCATCGTGCGTGAGTAATCTCATCGTAGGCTTGCTGGACGGTGATGGGTTGGATGAGATTTACCATGTAATCGAGTTAGTTTTGATAGGGTTTGATCCCTAGTATCCATTATGTTCTAAGATTGATGTTGCTATGACTTTGCTCTGCTTAATGCTTGTCACTCGGGCCCGAGTGCCATGATTTCATATCTGAACCTATTATGTTTTCATGAATATATGTTAGTTCTTGATCCTCTCTTGCAAGTCAATAGTCACCTACTATGTGTTATGATCCGGCAACCCTGAAGTGACAATAATCGGGACCACTCCCGGTGATGACCGTAGTTTGAGGAGTTCATGTATTCACTAAGTGTTAATGCTTTGGTCCGGTACTCTATTAAAAGGAGGCCTTAATATCCCTTAGTTTCCAATAGGACCCCGCTGCGACGGGTGGGTAGGACAAAAGATGTCATGCAAGTTATTTTCCATAAGCACGTATGACTATATTCAGAATATATGCCTACATTATATTGATGAACTGGAGCTAGTTCTGTGTCACCCTATGTTATAACTGTTGTATGAGGAATCGCATCCGACATAGTTATCCATCATTGATCCATTGCCTACGAGCTTTTCACATATTTATGTTTGCTTAGTTACTTTTCCTTTGCCACTTTTACGATTGCTACAAAAACTACTACTGTTACTTTTGCCACCATTACCGTTACTTCCATACTATTTTGCTACTAAATATTTTGCTGCAGATATTAAGTCTTTCAGGTGTGCTTGAATTGACAACTCAACTGCTAATACTTGAGAATATTCTTTGGCTCCCCTTGTGTCGAATCAATAAATTTGGGTTGGATACTCTACCCTCGAAAACTATTGCGATCCCCTATACTTGTGGGTTACCAAGACTATTTTCTCGTGCCGTTGCCGGGGAGGATAGCTCTATTCTTTGAGTCACTTGGGATTTATATTTGTTGATCACTATGAGGAACTTCAAAGATGAAAGAACCAAGATTTTTCCCTCAACTACGAGGTGAGGTAAGGAAATGCCATCTAGCTCTGCACTTGATTCACCTTCTGTTATGAGTAAATTTGCGACACCTACACCTGTTATTGATTCTGATATGTCGCATGTTATTGATGATGCCACTTCTGCTATGCATGATGCTTATGATGAAACTACTTCTATGCTTGATAATACTGTGCCATTAGGTGAATTTCTTGATGAACAACTTGCTAGGGTTAGAGAGAATGCAATTATTGAAACAGATAATATTGATGAAAGTGATGATG
>JAHIAM010002788.1:0-61195 GCA_021605205.1 Aegilops longissima
ATTTATTTTAATGCTACGCTATAGTAGACAGGGTTGGTATGAGTGCTCGGAGTGGTGTGAGAATGGAGGATCTCGTCAATGGCGACAACTCCATGATGGAATCTGCAAGGACTGCATCTTCAAGGCCTCAAGACTTCAAGACTCGAGACAAGAATTCAATACACACTCTTTGGGTGAAGGACGGTTGATGGGCACCTGGAGAAACCGATGGTTGGCGGGATGCATGGAGAAGCGCCATGACATCTTGCGGAAAGCTTCACCCAGACTCAAAGAGACGGAAGAATACTTCATGCCCGAAGCTTACTGTGCAACCGCAAGTCACTATGGGCTCTGGCTTGGTTGACCTTAGTTGTGACTCTGGCTGGGGCGGTGCTAGCAGATGTAGAACTACGGTAGGATTGGATGAGCACCGGACGGTGGTCGAGGAACTCTTGAGGAAGACCATGTTTGGTCGTCTTGTTCTCAAACACCACGAAGTGCGAGAACGTAAAAGAGGGATCGAATCTTGCGGGTAAAGTGTACAAACCTCTGCAGAGGGTTTAAACCTAATCGATTAGCCGTGTCCCGATTCACGGACAATTTGAGCATCTGGACTTGGATCTATCTCGGAACTCTCAACACCGGATTGATAACTTAATTGTGGGCAACATATGATGATTTTGGGCTATGAGACATCGGTTGGCGGAACCATGTCATGATAGAAAACTCCATAGTACAGACTTCATTTATTCCTTTGATGTAGGGAAAATAAAATCAGCTTTTACGCAAACAAAACTCGATCTGAGCCACAAAGCCAAATTGCATATAGTATAGTTTTACCATCTGTTTATTCATGTTGTGATCTTGGCGGTACATTCAATGTCTTGACCTACACGGCTGCAACGTATCATGTTGCAGGATTTTCTTCGACAGTAAGAGTTACGATCTGAGGTTACGGTCTACACTCAACCTGCCGATGGCGTTGATGGGACTCCACACCCGTTTGATTGTTTTCGCTGAGTATTAAGAGGTATATATCATTTTACGTTATTTACACATGTGATTGCACTTTGATATATACATTGATGTACTGTGTGTGTGCAACATCTTGATCGAGGATGGCACAGATACACGAGGCTTGACCGTCTCGAGGTCGGGTCCCTACAGATATGGTATCAGAGCACATGTTGACTGTAGGACGTGACCCTAGAAATCGGAAAGCCCCTTGGACAGGAAATTTCTAAAACTTTATTTTCAAAAAGACTCTTACTTCTCATCTTTTCAGATTTTATCAAATAGACACTCTCACCTCAAATAGTTAGAATATACACCTTTCCCTTTTGACCACACGGAAGATCAACTGAAGTCACTCCAAGAATTAAAGATATCGGACAACTGATGGCCATTTCAGAGTAAAGAGGATTTCACCATGTGTTGGAAGAATTGCAGCTGCAACAATTGAAGACTCTGAAGACTTGAAGAATTTGAAGTTCCTGAAGAATTATTTGACCTTTAGAGACCAAACCCCTGTTATACACCTACGTTAGAGGCGATGATTTGTGAGCTGTCATTTGTTTGATGTTTTCTGACAGCCCCAAAATAAAACTCGTTTCTTCAAAACTATTGTTTGTATTGTGTGTATCTCTCCCTCCCCACCTCTCTCATATCTCATCCCAAAACTTTTGGACCCAGTAGATGATGAATGAAGTTGGACCGGTATTCTCTGGACCGAAAACCCAGCCGGAGGCAGAGCTATGGATTCAGAACATGGAGAGTCACTTCGGGAGCAATTTGGTTTCAAGGAAGAATGAAGTATCGACGCTCTTGAAGACTTTGAAGGAAGTGCTGCAACATGGTGGCAGATGCATCAAGCTATACAGGATGGAATGGAGCAAAGACTTGGGAAGAATTCAACAAGACTCGACAAGATCTCGTCTTATGCGGAAGCACCATGATACACCAAGAAATAAACCTTGTGCTCGCAAGATTTATGGAGAAATAGGACACACCAGGGAGGAACACAAGGATTGATGCCCTCATTGTGAGGAGAAACACCCGGTGAGGAATGCCCAACTAGTCGGTGACTTGTTTCTTGTGTGAAGGAACCACCCACTACCCGACTCAAGTGTCACATTTACCCCATGGTGCAACAAACTATTCAGGAGCAGGAAGAAGGAATGAAAGAAGCCCTCCGAGAAGTTATGAAAGAACCTGTGATGAAGGAATGTGTTGAAGACCCCGATGGAGAAGGCCTCAACAGATTTTACTCCAATGCCTGCTATTCATGTGGAGAAGAAGGACATTTTCACGAGATTGCACCAAGGAAAGAAAAGAGTGTCAGGATACTTCCGGTGAAGCAATAGAGTTTGATCAACAGGGAATAGAAGGTTTGATCGAACGAAGAAACCCAGAAGAGAAAACAAACACACCCTCGAACAACCCAATTTCTGCAAAGAGGGACAAGAGTCGTATTACCTGTTTTGAATGTAAGGACGTCGGGCATTATGCCAATCATTGTCTTGAAAGGAAGCAAGGAACTCAAGGAGCAGGCACCATCTCCAAGAAGCCCAAAGACTTATCGAAAGTTATGTGTTCTCATTGCAAGGAAGCAGGACATTATGCTACTAAATGTTCCTACAAGAAGGAAGCTGGAGTTGAGTAGTTGGAATTTTGATATGGATAATAAGAGTGGTAGAAACCAATTTTTTTCATGAGTACAATAAGTTGAGTTATGTAATGGGTGCTCGAGTTTGTAATGGATTCATGAAATCAATAAAGTTAAGGTGACATGTTTTCATATGTTTAATTGTATGAGTTGTTACTCTATGAACACAGATTTTGACCATTTTCGAGGATATGAGAAATATGGTCTATGGATGGATTTGTGAATTTCATTTTAAGGGTGATAGTACCCTATGAAGAACACTAGACCAATGGAAATGGAAATGTGTCCCACAGGTTGGAGTTTGGAAAAAAATGAGTTGAAGTTTTATCTTTGATATGATGGTATTAAGAAATGAAATGTTATTGGATTTAAAGTGGTGTAATGTTGGAAAATGGAGCAATTGTAACTCCAAGGATGAGTGAAATTGGTACAAGTGTTGAAGTGGGCTCATAACCCACAGGCCCAGGAATTAATAAGGGTCAAGTACCCTTTGGAAGAAGAAATTTTGAGAAGACTGCGATTTGATCATGAGCAGACGTTTCGAGGAGGTTACGCAAAACCCGAGAGTTGTGAAGAAACGATAGATGTTTTGTTCAGCTTGCAGAATCAATGGAATTATCCGAACTAAGTTCGTTGAGAAGAAATTCTGCAATGCTTGTGAGTATGCCCAAGTGTTAGAATCGCGATTCACTGTTTACGTATGTGGTAATGATTCAAGTACGGGATGGATTGGCCCCATACCGAGACTTCTATCATGAACTATCATATGTTGATGGAAAATCGAGAGACTTGAAAACTTTAGAAGAGCGTCGACACGACAAGCCAAAACCTTAGAATGGTAGGACGATTGATCCATGTACCGCAACCGTTGCCAAACGTGGTCATACGGTGAGACCCAACCCAACCCATTATTCCTACAGGAGAAACCTGTAATGGTCGACCACCATGAGATCTCGATAGTTGTTTATTGGCGAAAGACCTGTCAGCTAAGGAGACACAGTCTCGAAGAACCTCACCAGATGAAAGGACACGATTTGAGGAAAAGGTTTTGACCCTACGGAAGAGCCCCGGTGTAGGAGTTACTTGAAGTTGTGAGAAAACCGATGGTGTTCACCCTAGGGATGGAGTACCGAGTTCCGTTGGAACCATAACCCTGCTTTTAAGTGTGGTA
Organism: Aegilops longissima; assembly: GCA_021605205.1. Classification (NCBI taxonomy): domain Eukaryota; kingdom Viridiplantae; phylum Streptophyta; class Magnoliopsida; order Poales; family Poaceae; genus Aegilops; species Aegilops longissima. The sequence continues at coordinate 3,816 of JAHIAM010002788.1, forward strand.
GCACACTAGACCATTCGATCGACGGATTTGCTGGAAGACCCCAAACCCTAACCTTTTCTTGTTGCCTCTTCAATCTCGAGGACTAGATTCATTTTAAGTGTAGGTTTGTAACATCCCAAAATTCTAAATTTTGGAATGTTATAATAAATAAATAGTTTTGACTGATTGATTGTTTGTTGTGTGATTTATTGTGTGAAATTGAGTGAAATTTGGAACTTTCTGAAAGTTGAATGAGAGGGAATGAAATGACTTTCCCAAACTTCCACCTTGCATTTATGATCACCATGAATTCAAATTCTTTTCATCACAAAACCCTGGAGAGAAGATGACATGACTTATACCATTTATTTAAATGACAAGGGGTGTTGAAAATATTTGAATTTCATTTGGAAAATATTTCCAATTCTGAAACTTTATGCAACTCAATGATTTTCACGAGAGAAGATAAAATGACTTCTTCAAATTAAATGAAATATGAGTTGGGAGTTTTAAAAGAATTAAATTCAAAGTTCTTTTGAATTTATTTCCAATTTGGAGTTATTTGAGTTTTATTCAAATTATTTTTCTCCAAAATAAAATATATAGAAAATAGGGTAACATGATTCCCTACATCAGAAAATTGGAGAGAAATTAATTTGAAGTCATTTTGGTATTTAAAAATGATTTTTATTGGATTTTATTGGACCGTAGCACTGTGTGAATTATTAAAATTTGTGTGTATTTTATTTGAAGCTAAAATAGAGTTCATGTTGTAGAAAATCTTTTTCTGAAAATTTTGATATATTATATGCCTATATAAAATTTTTATTTATTTCTGTTTTGTTGTCTCTCAAAAAAAATTGTTGCGCCCTTGGCCAAGGGCCAAGGCCCAAGGCCAAGCCAGCGACGGCCGGCCAAGGCCATCCACCGCACGCACCTAGGGAGCCAGGAGCCAAGGTTTCCTATTCTTTTACAAATCCTAGTAGGATTTGATCCCGTTCGTTATTCCGCTTATTCCGATTTGTTTCTAGATATTTTCCTTTTGTTTCCTAATCCTAGTCTATTTCTTGTCCCTACCCAAGCAAAGCCCTCCCCTCCCCACTATAAATACCCAAGCACCCCCCTCCAACACATCAAACCAACACCTCTCCTCTCCTCTCCTCTCCGCTCCTCTCCGCAACAGCAGCAGTGCAACACCACCGCCGCCGCCAAGTGCCGCCGCCGCGCCCTCGACCTCTCCTGAGGTTTATATGATCTCCTCTCCACCGTCCCGTGATCTCCTTTCCTCTAGGAGCAACCGCAACATCGGATCCGATCTTCTTCCCCAACTCCGACGACTACTCCGGTGAGATCCACGAAATCCCGTAATTCATTTTTTTCAGAAAATAGCAATCTTAGAAAATTCATATCTTTTAGAGTTTTTAGTATTTTTGAGTGATTCCAATTGCTATGTGTCACAAATTTGCTGAAGTTTCTGTTAGTTCAATTTTATTTCACATTTGAGCAGTTTAAATTTGTGTTTGTATGAATTTTCTCAAATCACTAGATTTGAGCTATTTTGAGTTAGGAATATTATTTTTGACCGATTCTTTTTGCTCCTGGTCTCTAGGACCTTTGTTTATCCAGTAGTATTTAGTATTTTATTTCTAGGTTAATTTAAATTAGGTTTTTAGCAAAACAGTACTGTTTTATTATTAGTTCTGTTTTAGCTTTTTCTTTATTGTTTTTATTAGTTTTAAATTATTTCTTTTTGTCACTTTTGACAAAATTAGTTGTGTTTCTGTTAGAAAACAGGAGAAAATTTATTTTTATTTTAAAAAATTTATTTTCCTTAGTTTTGTATGAAACCTTCTATAGGTCATAGTTAGAGTTTTATAAAAGCTTTTTATTTGTTTCTTTTGCAAATAAAATTTTATGAAAAAATACTTTCTGTTAACTTAGTTGTTTTACTTTTTATTTTCTATTAAGTTATTAGTTTAGTGTTTTAATTGCTGTTAAGTTTTTTTTACTTAGGGCAAAACTATGTTAGATGCTTGTAGCAAAGTCATAGATTTTCGTTAGTAGTTTTTCTTTCTAGTTTTATTTGAAGCTTCTTTGGACTTTGTTGGAGTTTTATTATTGAGTTTTTTTGGTTTTAATTGTTATTATGAGTGTTAAAATTGTTTGCTAGGATGTTTGCTTATATGAATGCTATGTTTGACTATATAGATTTTCAACGGAGTGACGATTAGTTCTACCAAGTCATTTTACGACAGCGTTGTTATCTTCATCAAGTATTACCGAGCAAGTTCACTTTGACCATGTTTTCATACCTATGTGTTTTATTGCATCTAGTGTCATCTTCGCAACAATCCCTCCAGTAGTGATATTGAATCCTTGTAGTTGAGTAGTATGCATGAGGTAGGAACCCATCACCTGTTACCAAGCCCGGACGTTATTTATTTTAATGCTACGCTATAGTAGACGGGGTTGGTATGAGTGCTCGGAGTGGTGTGAGAATGGAGGATCTCGTCAATGACGACAACTCCATGATGGAATCTGCAAGGACTGCATCTTCAAGGCCTCAAGACTTCAAGACTCGAGACAAGAATTCAATACACACTCTTTGGGTGAAGGATGGTTGTGGGCACCTGGAGAAACTAGTGGTTGGCGGGATGCATGGAGAAGCGCCATGACATCTTGCGGAAAGCTTCACCCAGACTCAAAGAGACGGAAGAATACTTCATGCCGGAAGCTTACTGTGCAACCGCAAGTCACTATGGGCTCTGGCTTGGTTGACCTTAGTTGTGACTCTGGCTGGGACGGTGCTAGCAGATGTAGAACTACGGTAGGATTGGATGAGCACGGACAGTGGTTAGAGGAACTCTTCGAAGACCATGTTTGGTCGTCTTGTTCTCAAACACCTGAAGTGCGAGAACGTAAAAGAGGATCGAATCTTGCGGGTAAAGTGTACAAACCTCTGCAGAGGGTTTAAACCTAATCGATTAGCCGTGTCCCGATTACGGACAATTTGAGCATCTGGACTTGGATCTATCTGGAACTCTCAACACGGATTGATAACTTAATTGTGGGCAACATATGATGATTTTGGGCTATGAGACATCGGTTGGCGGAACCGTGTCATGATAGAAAACTCCATAGTACAGACTTCATTTATTCCTTTGATGTAGGGAAAATAAAATCAGCTTTTACGCAAACAAAACTCAGATCTGAGCCACAAAGCCAAATTGCATATAGTATAGTTTTACCATCTGTTTATTCATCTTGTGATCTTGCGGTACATTCAATGTCTGACCTACACGGCTGCAACGTATCATGTTGCAGGATTTTCTTCGACGAGTAAGAGTTACGATCTGAGGTTACGGTCTACACTCAACCTGCCGATGGCGTTGATGGGACTCCACACCCGCTTGATTGTTTCGCTGAGTATTAAGAGGTATATATCATTTTACGTTATTTACACATGTGATTGCACTTTGATATATACATTGATGTACTGTGTGTGCCAAAGATCTTGATCCAGGGATGGCATGAGATACACTGAGGCTTGACCGTCTCGAGGTCGGGTCGCTACAAAATATTATTTATCTCTATTTCAAAACCGAGCTCGCACCTCTACAAATCCTGCTTCCCTCCGTGAAGGGCCTATCTATTTACTTTTATGTTGAGTCATCACCCTCTTATTTAAAAGCACTAGCTGGAGAGCACAGCTGTCATTTGCATTCATTACTATTAATTTATATTGGGTATGACTATGATTGGATCTCTTTTACCATGAATTACAATGTCTAGTCAGTCCTTGATCTTTAAAGGTGCTCTGCATTTATGTTTTTGGTCTCAAAAGCGGCTAGCAAGATACCATCTTGTTATATCATATTATGATTGTTTTGAGAAAGTGTTGTCATCCGAGATTTATTATTATGGCTCGCTAGTTGATTATGCTATTGATATGAGTAAACATGAGACCTGAAAATTATTGTAAATGTGGTTAGTCATGATCTTTGCTGAAAACTTGAATGCTGGCTTTACATATTCACAACAACAAGAGCAAACAGAGTTTGTAAAAGTTTTTCTTTATCACTTTCAGTTTATCAACTGAATTGCTTGAGGACAAGCAAGGGTGTAGCGACCCGACCTCAGACGGTCAAGCCTACGGTTATTGTGCCATCCACGGATCAAGTATGTTGCACACACACAGACATCAATGTATATATCAAAGTGCAATCACATGTATAAGTAACATAAAATGATATATACCTCATAGTACTCAGCGGAAACAAATCAAACGGGTGTGGAGTCCCATCAACGCCATCGGCAGGTTGAGTGTAGACCGTAACCCTGTATCGTAACTCTTACTCGTCGAGTAAATATCTGCAACATGATACGTTGCAGCTGTGTAGGTCAGTACATTGAATGTACCGGCAAGATCACAATATGCGAAAACAGATGATAAAACTATACTATATGCAACATGGCTTTGTGGCTCTGTATCTGAGTTTTGTTTGCGTAAAAGCTGGTTTTATTTACCCTACATCAAAGGAATAAATGAAGTTTGTACTATGGAGCCTTCTATCATGACATGGTTCCGCCAACCGATGTCTCATCACCCAAAACATCATAAGTTGCCCACAATTAAGTTATCAATCCGGTGTTGAGAGTTCGAGATAGATCCAAGTCCAGATGCTCAAATTGTCCGTGAATCGGGACACGGCTAATCGATTAGGTTTAAACCTCTGCAGAGGTTTGTACACTTTACCCGCAAGATTCGATCCTCTCTTTCGTTCTCGCACTTGAGTGTTTGAGAACAAGATGACCAAACATGGTCTTCCAAAGAGTTCCTCGACCACTATCCGGTACTCAACCCATCCTACCGTAGTTCTACATCTGCTAGTACCGTCCCAGCCAGAGTCACAACTAAGGTCAACCAAGCGAGCCCATAATGACTTGCGGTTGCTGGGTAAGCTTCGGGCGTGAAGTATTCTTCCGTCTCTTTGAGTCTGGGTGAAGCTTTCCAAGATGTCATGGCGCTTCTCCATGCATCCCGCCAACCACTGGTTTCTCCAGGTGCCCACAACCGCCCTTCACCCAAGAGTGTGTATTGAATTCTTGTCTCGAGTCTTGAAGTCTTGAGGTCTTGAAGATGCAGTCCTTGCAGATTCCATCATGGAGTTGTCGTCATTGACGAGAGTCCTCCTTCTTCACACCACTCTCGAACACTCATACCAAACCCGTCTACTACAGCGTAGCATTAGAATAAAATAACGTCCGGGCTTGGTAACAGGGTGATGGTTTCCTACCTCATGCATACTACTCAACTACAAGAATTTCAATAACACTCTTGAGGGGTGGTTGCAAAGGTGCCACTAAATGCAATAAAACATAGGTAAGAAAGCATGGTCAAAGTGAACTTGCTCGGTGATGTTGACGAAGAAGAATTATCGTTCTCAAGAAATAACTTGATAGACTACTCGTCACTCTCGATGAAATCTATATAACAAACATATCATTCACATAAGCACTCACACTAACAATCAAAACAAAAGAGAGAGCGAATAAGAATCGAAGGAACTTCAAATAAAACTAGGAGTCTTCTTCTACAACATTCACAAAAATAGTTTTGTCTAACGGAAAATAAAACACTAAAATAACAGAGAATAAAATATAAATTTAGTTAAGACAAGAAAAAAATAAAGTATTTTTTTCATAAAGCTATTTTGAAAGTATTTTCAATTGGGAGTTAAAACAGTAGAGAAATCCATTGCAAGTTATTAGCGAACTTGAATTGATTTCACGATAACAAAATAAAATAAATATAAAAACTTGTTGAACACCTACTGTTTAACTAATAGAAACCAAACATAAACTTTCTGAAATATAAAATAAAATAATTTAAAAACAACTATAGAAAAAAAGTAGCTATAATTGAATAGAACTAAAACAGAATTTGTTTTACATGAAACATTAAGCTAAAATACTCAAACAATTTTGAAGTTTTTACCACTGGTAAATATGATCACTAGTGATCAGTAGAAAAAGAATCAAATAAAATCTATTTTAAACTCCCGGAATAAGCAAAACAAGCTTTAATTCAAATCTGATCTAACTCAATTTTATAAATCTAAACATAGACAAATTATATATTTTTGGAAACTACAAGAAAATTGTGATCTAACATAAAAGAATCAGCATCATTGGACTTCTAGATCAAAAGTTATAAGCTAAACAAGAACGGAACTAAATCTGTTACGGAAATAAATCTGAAAACAGCGGAGTTACCTGTGACGTGAGGCAGAGATGGCAGGAAGGAGATGGCAATGTAGAGGCTGCTCGGCGAGGGGCGAGGTCGCCAAGCGAGGTGGGGTGGCGGAGGAGGCGGCGCTGGGGAGGTGGCGCTGGGCGATGGGAGGTTCAGGAGAGCTCTGGTGGCGTTCTAGGCAGGAAAAGGAGGGCGGTGGCGAGAAGGCTACGGGCAGGGAGGCGTGGTGATGGGAAAAATGGAGCGAGGAGAGGAGGGGTTTTATAGGCGGTCTCGGGAGGCGCTGGGATGGAAAGACGAGGGAGATCGGGAAGGTGGAGTTTCTGTCTCCATGGATATGGAAAGCTTCAGTAACGTGAGAGGAAACATAGGAAGGAGATGATCTCTTGTTGGGCTAGAATAGGAAAGTGCTTAATGGGCCAGCAGGTTTTTCCTAATAAAACGATTCCATTCCTATTTTTAAAATTAGGAAACTAAAACAATAAAAAGGAAATCAAATCAATTCGAATAAAGAGTTTTATATACTAAAATTATCAGAAAAATAAAATGTAGATGATGAGCATTATTCCACGGCCAAAATAAAAACTTAAAAAATGTTTTCAGAAAATCCCTAAAGGCTTTATTTCTTTTTGCAAATAATTTTAAATAAAAACTTTGGTTTTCTTGGCTCAAATATTTTCAAAATGCCCTGATTTTGGACGGTCATTTTCCTCCGCTCTTTCTTGCTTGCAAGAATTTATTTTCGGGTATTTCTCGGGAAGAAAAATAGAGAAGCAAGTGCAAATATTTGAAAGAATTAAATTGCAAAACTCCGTTCAAATTCTTTATAGTTGAAGAAGTCATGTCATCTTCTCTCATTGATTTTAATAGGATGAATTTGAATTTACGGAGAAGGGAAAGTCATTTTATTCCTCTCTTTCAAAAGTTTTTGAAAAGGTTCAAATTTCACTCAAGTTTAATTCACTCAAGCAAACAAACAAACAATTCAATTAATTATATTAACATTCCAAAATTTGGGATGTTACAAACCTACTACACTTAAAATGAATCTCGTCCTCGAGATTGAAGAAACTAACAAGAAAAGGTTAGGGGTTGGGATCTTCTAGCAAATGTCTTGGTCGGAAAGGTCGGGTGCTACCACACTTAAAAACAAGGTCATGGTTCCAATAAACTCAGATATTTCCTCTGGAGGGCTGACAATGTATGTCTCTTCACATATCTTACAATAGCTCCTTCATTAAAGCTCTTACATCGGAAGCATAGAGTTTTCCTCAAAAGCTTGGGTCGGTTCGTCAAAGTTGAAGTTCGTCCGAGACTGGATCTTCTTAGCTGATGGGTCTGTGTCCATTCTAAACAACTATCGAAACACTCATGGTGGTCTACAATTTATGGTTTTCTCCTGCAGAAAAGCGGGTCAGGTTGAACCTCACCGTATAACCTCGTTGGCAACGGTTTGCTGAAATGGGGTTCCATCGTCCTACCATTTTATGGTTTTATGGCTTATCGCGTCGACACTCTTCTAAGTTTTCAAGGCTCTCTCGATTTTCCATCAACATATGATGGTTCATGATAGAAGTCTCGGTATGGGGCCAATCCATCCCGTGCTTGAATCATTACCACATACGTAAACAGTGAATCACGTATTCTAACACTTGGGCATACTCACAAGCATTGCATAATTTCTCTTGTCCTCGAACTGGTTTGAGTAAATCCATGGTTTCGCAAGCCAAACAAAACATCTATCGTTACTTCACCACTCTTAGGTTTTTGCGTAACCTCCTACGAAACGTATGCTGAGTGGATCACTGATTCTTCCAGTTTTATTCCTTTATCAAGGTTACATCCGTTCCTTTTCAAAATCCTGGGCCTGTGGGTTATGGCCCACTTCAACACTAGTGCAGCTTTAACTCATCCTTGGAGTAACTCTCTTGTTCCATATTACACCTCCTGTACATCCAATAGTACTTCTTCCTTCATACCCTTGTGGTGATGATCATACAAAACTCCAACTTATTTTGTCCAGCTTCCTTCTATGGACCGTCATGAATAACACATTTCTTGCTTCATTGATCCTGTGGCTTTACGGAGTACTATGACCAAAAGAAATGCACAAGTTTATCCATAAATCTCATTATTTTCATATCAATCCTTTATTACATCCTTAACCATCTTTCGTGAATCCAAATTCCAAAAAGTTTATTACAAATGCTGCCACCCACATGGTTCGGTATGGTCAGACATTACGTCCAACTTTATTCATTTTTCCTCCTTGAGGATTCTTGATCCTTTGGAATTGTGCGACATGTGCCTTGAATTTTCAATCTTCTGTTTCATCGGGGTGGCCTTGAGCTTCACCTCCATCATCTCCGTATGCACTTCGCTTAGGTATTCCTGAGTATGACGGAGTCTTGCTTCAAGTATTTCTCCGATCTGGCGTATGGCTTCCATGGCTGCTTCACGAACAGCATCGAAGAAAGTTGCTTGTGGCACACGTGAAATGAAAAAGTACTACCCCATCATCTTTGGGCAAACTCCTTTCAAATGGTGGAGGTGTACCTCCACATACCAAAGTTCCACTCCCTTTTGCATGAAGGGGTAGCCTTTGTAGACTGCATCTCCTTCAAGGTGAATATGCTTCATCATGTCCTTCAGGATCTTTGGGTAATCATGATCACTTGTCGAGGTCATGATGGTTTCGGACCTTTAAGGAAAGACTCGTAAAGGTTAGTCATCTGCAGTTGTGAAACAGAAATGATGCTCGAATAAGGTACTTATCTCACAGGCACACATTCATATCATCCAAACAGAACTTCAAACTCAATTTCCAATTTCCTGTTTATGCATCACAACTCACCTTCTTCCATGTTCATCAAGAATATTAATTTCCAAGATAAAATATGACAACTCCTTAAAGCTTTTCAGCATGTGACATTACAACTTTATTGAGTCATGAACTATTACAATCTCGAGAAATCTATTACATAACTCAACTCATTGAGCTCATGAAAATGAAATTGCTTTCTACTACTCCATATCAAAATTCCAACTACTCAACTCCAGCTTTCATCTTGTCGGGACATTTAATAGCATAATGTCCTGCCCCCTTGCAGCGAAAACAAATGACTTCCGACATGTCTCGGGGCTTCTTTGTGACTATCACGGACTCCTTGGATTCTTGGCTTCTTTTACGGACATTTACTAGCGTAATGACCTAAATCCTTGCACCTGTAACAGGTGATATGACTCAAGTCCTTCTCTGCAAAAATTGTGTTGCTCTCGGGTTGCCTTCCTTTTCTCTTCTGGATTTCTCTGTAATGATCGAGTTTCTATCTCCGGGGTCAAACTTCACTTCTGCTGTCGGAAATATCCTGGATACTCCTTTCTTTCCTTGGTGCAATCTTGTGAAAAATGTCCTTCTTCTCCACATGAATAGCAGGCATTGGAGTAAAATCTGTTGAGACCTTCTCCATCAGGTCTTCAACACTTTCGATCATTCTTGGTTCTTCTAGATCTTCCTTGAGGGCTTCTTTCATTCCATCTTCCTGCTTGAATAGTTTGTTGCACCGTGGAGTAAATGTGACCTTTGCACGGGTAGTGGGTGGTTCCTTCACACAGGAAGCAAGTCACACAGCTAGTTGGGCATTCCTCGGTGGGTGTTTCTCCTCACAATGAGGGCATCCATCTTTGTGTTCCTCTGGGTGTGTCCTATTTCTCCATAAATCTTGCGAGCACAAGGTTTACTTCTTGGTGCATCATTGTGTTTCGGATAAGGCGTGATTTCAACAGGTCTTCTTGAATTCCTCCCAAGTTCTTGCTCCATTAAATCCTGTATGGCTTGATGCATGTTCCATCAGGTTGCAGCACTTTCTGTAAAGTATTGAAGAGCATATTGAACCTCATACTTCCTTGAAACCAAATTGCTCCAAGTGATTTTCCATGTTCGCATCCATAGCTACGCCTCGGGCTGAGTCTTGATCCAGAAGAATATCAGTCCAACTTCATTCATCATCTATGGGGTTCAAGGGTTTTAGGGTGAGATGAGAGAGGTGGGGAGGGATATACACACAATACAACCAATAGTTTTTGAAGAAACAAGTTTTATTTTGGGGCTGTCGGAAAACATCAAACAAATGACAGCTCACAAATCATCGCATCTAACGTAGGTGTATAGCAGGGGTTTGGTCTCTAAAGGTCAAATAATTCTTCAGGAACTTCAAATTCTTCAAGTCTTCAGAGTCTTCAATTGTTGCAGCTGCAATTCTTCCAACACATGGTGAAATCCTCTTTACTCTGAAATGGCGATCAGTTGTCCGATATCTTTAATTCTTGGAGTGACTTGATTGATCTTCCGTGTGGTCAAAAGGAAAGGTGTATATTCTAACTATTTGAGGTGAGAGTGTCTATTTGATAAAATCTGAAAAGATGAGAAGTAAGAGTCATTTTGAAAATAAAGTTTTAGAAATTTCCTGTACAAGGGGCTTTCCGATTTCTAGGGTCACGTCTTACGGTCAACATGTGCTCGATACCATTTACAGAGCGACCCGACCTCGAGGCGGTCAAGCCTACGTATTCTTGTGCCATCCACGGATCAAGTATCTTTGGCACACACAGTACATCAATGTATATATCAAAGTGCAATCACATGTATAAGTAACATAAAATGATATATACCTCATAGTACTCAGCGGAAACAAATCAAACGGGTGTGGAGTCCCATCAACGCCATCGGCAGGTTGAGTGTAGACCGTAACCCTGTATCTTAACTCTTACTCGTCGAGTAAATATCTGCAACATGATACGTTGCAGCCGTGTAGGTCAGTACATTAAATGTACCGGCAAGATCACAATATGCGAAAACAGATGATAAAACTATACTATATGCAACATGGCTTTGTGGCTCTGTATCTGAGTTTTGTTTGCGTAAAAGCTGGTTTTATTTACCCTACATCAAAGGAATAAATGAAGTTTGTACTATGGAGCCTTCTATCATGACATGGTTCCGCCAACCGATGTCTCATCACCCAAAACATCATAAGTTGCCCACAATTAAGTTATCAATCCGTGTTGAGAGTTCGAGATAGATCCAAGTCCGGATGCTCAAATTGTCCGTAATCGAGGACACGGCTAATCGATTAGGTTTAAACCCTCTGCAGAGGTTTGTACACTTTACCCGCAAGATTCGATCCCTCTCTTTACGTTCTCGCACTTGAGTGTTTGAGAACAAGATGACCAAACATGGTCTTCCAAAGAGTTCCTATGACCCTTGTCCGGTACTCAACCCATCCTACCGTAGTTCTACATCTGCTAGTACCGCCCCAGCCAGAGTCACAACTAAGGTCAACCAAGCGAGCCCATAATGACTTGCGGTTGCGGGTAAGCTTCGGGCGTGAAGTATTCTTCCGTCTCTTTGAGTCTGGGTGAAGCTTTCCGCAAGATGTCATGGCGCTTCTCCATGCATCCCGCCAACCACTGGTTTCTCCAGGTGCCCGTCAACAATCTTTCACCCAGTGAGTGTGTATTGAATTCTTGTCTCGAGTCTTGAAGTCTTGAGGTCTTGAAGATGCAGTCCTTGCAGATTCCATCATGGAGTTATCGTCATTGGCGTAGAGTCCTCCTTCTTCACACCACTCTCAAACACTCATACCAAACCCGTCTACTACAGCGTAGCATTAGAATAAAATAACGTCCGGGCTTGGTAACAGGGTGATGGGTTCCTACCTCATGCATACTACTCAACTACAAAAATTTCAATAACACTCTTGAGGGGTGGTTGCAAAGGTGCCACTAAATGCAATAAAACATAGGTAAGAAAGCATGGTCAAAGTGAACTTGCACGGTGATGTTGACGAAGAAGAATTATCGTTCTCAAGAAATAACTTGATAGACTACTCGTCACTCTCGATGAAATCTATATAACAAACATATCATTCACATAAGCACTCACACTAACAATCAAAACAAAAGAGAGAGCGAATAAGAATCCGAAGGAACTTCAAATAAAACTAGGAGTCTTCTTCTACAACATTCACAAAAATAGTTTTGTCTAACGGAAAATAAAACACTAAAATAACAGAGAATAAAATATAAATTTAGTTAAGACAAGAAAAAAAATAAAGTATTTTTTTCATAAAGCTATTTTGAAAGTATTTTCAATTGGGAGTTAAAACAGTAGAAATCCATTGCAAGTTATTAGCGAACTTGAATTGATTTCACGATAACAAAATAAAAATAAATATAAAAACTTGTTGAACACCTACTGTTTAACTAATAGAAACCAAACATAAACTTTCTGAAATATAAAATAAAATAATTTAAAAACAACTATAGAAAAAAAGTAGCTATAATTGAATAGAACTAAAACAGAATTTGTTTTACATGAAACATTAAGCTAAAATACTCAAACAATTTTGAAGTTTTTACCACTGGTAAATATGATCACTAGTGATCAGTAGAAAAAGAATCAAATAAAATCTATTTTTAAACTCCCGGAATAAGCAAAACAAGCTTTAATTCAAATCTGATCTAACTCAATTTTTATAAATCCAAACATAGACAAATTATATATTTTGGAAACTACAAGAAAATTGTGATCTAACATAAAAAGAATCAGCATCATTGGACTTCTAGATCAAAAGTTATAAGCTAAACAAGAACGGAACTAAATCTGTTATGGAAATAAATCTGAAAACAGCGGAGTTACATGCGTGAGGCAGAGATGGCAGGAAGGAGGCAGCGATGTGGAGGCTGCTCGGCGAGGGGCGAGGTCGCCGGCGAGGTGGGGGTGGCGGAGGGGGCGGCGCTTGGGAGGTGGCGCTGGGCGATGGGAGGTTCAGGAGAGCTCTGGTGGCGTTCTAGGCAGGAAAAGGAGGGACGGTGGCGAGAAGGCTACGGGCAGGGAGGCGTGGTGATGGGAAAAATGAAAGCGAGGAGAGGAGGGGTTTTATAGGCGGTCTCGGGAGCGCTGGGATGGAAAAACGAGGAGATCGGGAAGGTGGAGTTTCTGTCTCCATGGATATGGAAAGCTTCACGTAACGTGAGAGGAAGCAGAGGAAGGAGATGATCTCTTGTTGGGCTAGAATAGGAAAGTGCTTAATGGGCCAGCAGGTTTTTCCTAATAAAACGATTCCATTCCTATTTTTAAAATTAGGAAACTAAAACAATAAAAAGGAAATCAAATCAATTGAATAAAGAGTTTTATATACTAATATTATCAGAAAAATAAAATGTAGATGATGAGCATTATTCCACGGCCAAAATAAAAACTTAAAAAAATGTTTTTCAGAAAATCCCTAAAGGCTTTATTTCTTTTTGCAAATAATTTTTAAATAAAAACTTTGGTTTTCTTGGCTCAAATATTTTCAAAAATGCCCTGATTTTGGAGGTCATTTTCCTCCGCTCTTTCTTGCTTGCAAGAATTTATTTTCGGGGTATTTCTCGGGAAGAAAAATAGAAGCAAGTGCAAATATTTGAAAGAATTAAATTGCAAAACTCCGTTCAAATTCTTTATAGTTGAAGAAGTCATGTCATCTTCTCTCATTGATTTTAATAGGATGAATTTGAATTTATCGGAGAAGGGGAAAGTCATTTTATTCCCTCTCTTTCAAAAGTTTTTGAAAAGGTTCAAATTTCACTCAAGTTTAATTCACTCAAGCAAACAAACAAACAATTCATTTAATTATATTAACATTCCAAAATTTGGGATGTTACAAAGGGTTTAAGCTTGGGGGAGTTGATACGTCTCCGTCGTATCTACTTTTCCAAACACTTTTGCCCTTGTTTTGGACTCTAACTTGCATGATTTGAATGAAACTAACCCGGACTGACACTCTTTTCAGCATAATTGCCATGGTGTTATTTATGTGCAGAAACAAAAGTTCTCGGAATGACCTGAAACTTCACGGAACATCTAGTTAAAAATAATAAAAAATCCTTGCCAAAGATGAAGACCAGGGGGCCCACACCCTGTCCACGAGGGTGGGGGGGCGCCCCCTAGGGCGCGCCCCCCTACCTCATGGGCCCCCTGAAGCTCTTCCGACGCCAACTCCAACTCTATATATTTGCTTTCAGGGAGAAAAAAATCAAGGAGAAGAAATCATCACGTTTTACTACACGGAGCCGCCGCCAAGCCCTAATACCTCTTGGGATGGGCTGATCTGGAGTCCATTCGGGGCTCCGAAGAGGGGGATTCGTCGCCGTCGTCATCATCAACCATCCTCCATCACCAATTTCATGATGCTCACCGCCGTGCGTGAGTAATTCCATCGTAGGCTTGCTGGACGGTGATGGGTTGGATGAGATCTATCATGTAATCGAGTTAGTTTTGTTAGGATTTGATCCCTAGTATCCACTATGTTCTGAGATTGATGTTGCTATGACTTTGCTATGCTTAATGCTTGTCACTAGGGCCCAAGTGCCATGATTTCAGATCTGAACCTATTATGTTTTCATGAATATATGTGTGTTCTTGATCCTATCTTGCAAGTCTATAGTCACCTACTATGTGTTATGATCCGCAACCCGAAGTGACAATAATCGGGACCACTCCGGTGATGACCATAGTTTGAGGAGTTCATGTATTCACTATGTGCTAATGCTTTGTTCGGTTCTCTATTAAAAGGAGGCCTTAATATCCCTTAGTTTCCATTAGGACCCCGCTGCCACAGGAGGGTAGGACAAAAGATGTCATGCAAGTTCTTTTCCATAAGCACGTATGACTATATTCGGAATACATGCCTACATTACATTGATGAATTGGAGCTAGTTCTGTTTCACCCTATGTTATGACTGTTACATGATGAACCGCATCCGGCATAATTATCCATCACCGATCCAATGCCTACGAGCTTTTCCTATATTGGTTCTCCGTTTATTTACTTTCCCGTTGCTACTGTTACAATCACTACAAAATACCAAAAATATTACTTTTGCTTCCTTTACATTTGTTACCGTTACCACTACTATCATAGTACTTTGCTACTAAATACTTTGCTATAGATACTAAGTTATCCAGGTGTGGTTGAATTGACAACTCAGCTGCTAATACTTGAGAATATTCTTTGGCTCCCCTTGTGTCGAATCAATGAATTTGGGTTGAATACTCTACCCTCGAAAGCTGTTGCGATCCCCTACACTTGTGAGTTATCAGTACCAAAGTAATCCAGGACTAGATCACTAGACAACGGTCAAGAACATCCTGAAATACCTGAAAAGGACTAAGGATATGTTTCTCATTTATGGAGGTGACAAAGAGCTCGTCGTAAATGGTTACGTCGATGCAAGCTTTGACACTGATCCGGATGAATCTAAGTCACAAACCGGATACGTATTTATATTGAACGGTGGAGCTGTCAGTTGGTGCAGTTCTAAGCAAAGCGTCGTGGCGGGATCTACGTATGAAGCGGAGTACATAGCTACTTCGGAAGCAGCAAATGAAGGAGTTTCGATGAAGGAGTTCATATCCGATCTAGGTGTCATACCTAGTGCATCGGGTCCAATGAAAATCTTTTGCGACAATACTGGTGCAATTGCCTTGGCAAAGGAATCCAGATTTCACAAGACAACCAAGAACATTAAGAGACGCTTCAATTCCATCCACGACCAAGTCAAGGAGGGAGACATAGAGATTTGCAAGATACATACAGATCTGAATGTTGGAGACCCGTTGACTAAGCCTCTCTCATGAGCAAAACATGATCAGCACCAAGACTCCATGGGTGTTAGAATCATTACTGTGTAATCTAGATTATTGACTCTAGTGCAAGTGAGAGACTGAAGGAAATATGCCCTAGAGGCAATAATAAAGTTGTTATTTATATTCCCTTATATCATGATAAATGTTTATTATTCATGCTAGAATTGTATTAACCGGAAACTTAGTACATGTGTGAATATATAGACAAACTAAGTGTCACTAGTATGCCTCTACTTGACTAGCTCGTTGAATCAAAGATGGTTAAGTTTCCTAGCCATAGACATGAGTTGTCATTTGATTAACAGGATCACATCATTAGAGAATGATGTTATTGACTTGACCCATTCCGTTAGTTAGCATTTGATCGTTTAGTATATTGCTATTGCTTTCTTCATGACTTATACATGTTCCTATGACTATGAGATTATGCAACTCCCGAATACCGGAGGAACACTTTGTGTGCTACCAAACGTCACAACGTAACTGGGTGATTATAAAGGTGCTCTAGAGGTGTCTCCGAAGGTACTTGTTGGGTTGGCATAGATCGAGATTAGGATTTGTCACTCCGATTTTCGGAGAGGTATCTCTGGGCCCTCTCAGTAATGCACATCACTATAAGCCTTGCAAATAATGCAACTAATGAGTTAGTTGCAGGATGATGTATTACGAAACGAGTAAAGAGACTTGCCGGTAACGAGATTTAACTAGGTATTCAAATACCGGCGATCGAATCTCGGGCAAGTAACGTACCGATGACAAAGGGAACGACGTATGTTGTTATGCAGTTTGACCGATAAAGATCTTCGTAGAATATGTAGGAGCCAATATGAGCATCCAAGTTCCACTATTGGTTATTGACCAGAAACGAGTCTCGGTCATGTCTACATAGTTCTCGAACCCGTAGGGTCCGCATGCTTAAAGTTCGGTGACGATCGGTATTATGAGTTTATGTGTTTTGATGTACCGAAGGTAGTTCGGAGTCCTGGATGTGATCATAGACATGACGAGGAGTCTCAAAATGGTCGAGACCTCAAGATTGATATATTGGACGGCTATATTCGGACACCGGAAGTGTTCCGGATGGTTTCAGAGAAACCCGGAGTGCCGGAGGGTTACAGAAACCCCGGGAAGTATTGGGCCTTAGTGGGCCTGAGGGAGAGAGGGCAGCAGCCCAGAGGTGGCGCCCCTCCCATGAGGAGTCCGGTGGACTAGGGGAGGGTGCGGCCCTCTTCCTCTCCTCTCCTCTCTTTCCTTCCCCCTTCCCCCTTCCTAGTAGGACTAGGAAAGGATGAATCCTAATCCTACTAGGAGGAGGATTCCTCCTCACCTTGGGGCGCACCAAGGCCGGCCGGCCTCCCCCCTTGCTCCTTTATATACGGGGGCGGGGGGCACCCAAAGACACACAAGTTGATTGTTCCAAGCCGTGTGCGGCGCCCCCCTCCACCATAATCCACCTCGATCATATCGAAGCGGTGCTTAGGCGAAGCCCTGCGTCGGTAGCAACATCATCACCGTCATCACGCCGTCGTGCTGACGGAACTCTCCTGCGAAGCTCTGCTGGATCGGAGTTCGTGGGACGTCATCGAGCTGAATGTGTGCTGAAGTCGGAGGTGCCGTGCATTCGGTACTTGGATCGGTCGGATCGTGAAGACGTACGACTACATCAACCGCGTTCTCATAACACTTCCGCTTACGGGCTATGAGGGCACGTGGACGACACTCTCCCTTCTCGTTGCTATGCATCACCATGATCTTGCGTGTGCGTAGGATTTTTTTTGAAATTACTACGTTCCCCAACACACCGCTAGGTGACAGACCAATTGCAGGAACATATGGAGACGTTATGAACGTTTGGCAAAGCTCGGTATGATGACTACTTGATAGTTTAGTGCGCCATGCTTTACGGCTTAGAACCAGGACTTCAAAAATGTTCTGAAACACCACGGAACATATGAGATGTTCCAAGAGTTGAAATTGGTATTTCAGACTCATGCCCGTGTCGAGAGGTATGAGACCTCTGACAAGTACTTTGCCTACAAGATGGAGGAGAATAGCTCAGCTAGTGAGCATGTGCTCAAAATGTCTGGGTAGTACAATCGCTTTGAATGAAGTGGAGTTAATCTTCCAGATAAGATAGTGATTGACAGAATTCTCTAGTCACTATCACCAAGTTAATAGAACTTCGTGCTGAACTATAATATGCAAGGGATGACGAAAATGATTCCCAAGCTCTTCGCGATGCTGATATCAACGAAGGTAGAAATCAAGAAATAGCATCAAGTGTTGATGGTTAACAAGACCACTAGTTTCAAGATAAAGGGCAGGGGATAGAAAGACGAACTTCAAGAAGAATAGCAAGCAAGTTGTTGCTCCCATGAAGAAGGCCAAAGCTAGACCCAAGCCTGAAACTGAGTGCTTCTACTACAAAGGAAATGGTCACTAGAAGTGCAACTGCCCTAGATACTTGGTGGATAAGAAGGATGGAAAAGTGAACAAAAAAATATTTGATATACATGTTATTGATGTGTACTTTACTAGTGTTTATAGCAACCCCTCAGTATTTGATACTGGTTCAGTTGCTAAGAGTAGTAACTCGAAACGGGAGTTGCAAAATAAACAGAGACTAGTTAAGGACGAGGTGATGATGTGTGTTGGAAGTGATTCCAAGGTTGATAAGATCACCATCGCACACTCTCTTTATCTTCGGGATTAGTGTTGAACCTAAAATAAAATGTTATTTGGTGTTTGCGTTGAGCATGATTGGATCATGTTTATTGCAATACAGTTATTCATTTAAGTCAAAGAATAATTGTTGTTCTATTTACATGAATAAAACCTTCTGTGGTCATACACTCAATATAAATGGTTTATTGAATCTCGATCATAGTGATACACATATTCATAATATTGAAGCCAAAAGATGCAACGTTAATAATGATAGTGCAACTTATTTGTGGCACTGCCGTTTAGGTCATATTGGTGTAAAGCGCACAAGTGTGGAAAAAAAGGATAGTAGCATTGCCACTTTTTATTTCTTTTTTTGGGCCTTCTTTTTTTGGCCTTTCTCTTTTTTTTTGAGACAATGCTCTATTAAATGATGATCATCACACTTCTATTTATTTACAACTCAATGATTACAACTCGATACTAGAACAAAGTATGACTCTATATGAATGCCTCCGGTGATGTGCGGGATATGCAATGAATCAAGAGTGACATGTATGAAAGAATTATGAGCGGTGGCTTTGCCACAAATACTATATCAACTACATGATCATGCTAAGCAATATGACAATGATGATGTGTCATGATAAGCGGAATGGTGGAAAGTTGCATGTCAATATATCTCGAATGGCTATGGAAATGCCATAATAGGTAGGTATGGTGGCTGTTCCATGCTAATGGGTTTTTGGAATCACTTGATTATGAATCACTTGATGCTTGCGAACCATGCCTCATGGGCAAGATGACTAAAACTCCGTTATCCGGAACAATAGAGCGAGCTACAAACTTATTGGAAATAATACATACTGATGTATGTGGTCCAATGAGTATTGAGGCTCACGGCAGGTATCGTTATTTTCTGATTTTCACAGATGATTTAAACAAATATGGGTATATCTACTTAATGAAACACAAGTCTGAGAAATTTGGAAAGTTCAAAGAATTTCATAGTGAAGTGGACAATCATCGTAACAAGAAAATAAAGTTTCTACGATCTGATCGCGGAGGCAAATATTTGAGTTACGAGTTTGGCCTTCATTTAAAACAATGCAGAATAGTTTCGCAACTCACGCCACCTTGAACACCACGGGGTAATGGTGTGTCCAAATGTCGTAACCGTACTTTACTATATATCGTGCGGTCTATGATGTCTCTTACCGATTTACCATTGTCGGTGTCAAAACCGGCGGATCTCGGGTAAGGGGTCCCGAACCGTGCATCTAGGCGGATGGTAACAGGAGACAAGGGACACGATGTTTTTACCCAGGTTCAGGCCCTCTCGATGGAGGTAAAACCCTACTCCTTCTTGATTAATATTGATGATATGGGTAGTACAAGAGTAGATCTACCACGAGATCAAAGAGGCTAAACCCTAGAAGCTAGCCTATGGTATGATTGTTGTTCGTCCTACGGACTAAAACCCTCCGGTTTATATAGACACCAGAGAGGGTTAGGGTTACACAGAGTCGGTTACAATGGTAGGAGATCTACATATCCGTATCGCCAAGCTTGCCTTCCACGCCAAGGAAAGTTCCATCCGGACACGGGACAAAGTCTTCAATCTTGTATCTTCATAGTCCAGGAGTCCGGCCAAAGGTTATAGTCCGGCTATCCGGACACCCCCAGTAGCCCCCGAACCAGGCTTCAATGACGATGAGTGCGGCGCGCAGATTGTCTTCGGCATTGCAAGGCGGGTTCTTCTCCAAATTATGTATACCTGTTGAATAGTGTCCGGCTTCTTGTGAATATTGCGCTCCTTGGCTTCCACACCCAATAATGGCCATCTTCCATGTGCCAAACGAATGCGAAAAGCCAGGGTGTTTTCACATTTGCCACCCTAGCTGCGCAAATGAGCTGCCTATAAAAGAGCGAGATTTAGATCCGAATCACACCATCTTCCTTAGCGAGCATTCATCGGGCGCATCCAAGCGAGATCCATTCCATCATGGCGGTTGACGAACAAGTATCAAATACTCATGGGCTACTATAAACACTAGTAAGGCACACATCAATAACCTGTATATCAAATATACTCTTGTTCACTTTGCCATCCTTCTTATCCACCAAATATTCAGGGCATTTCCGCTTCCAGTGACCATTTCCTTTGCAGTAGAAGCACTTAGTTTCAGGCTTTGGTCCAGCTTTGGGCTTCTTCGCGGGAGTGACAACTTGTTTGCCATTCTACTTGAAGTTTCCCTTTCTTTCCCTTTGCCCTTTTCTTGAAACTAGTGGTCTTGTCAATCATCAACACTTGATGCTCTTTCTTGATTTCTACCTTCGTTGATTTCAACATCACGAAGAGCTCGGGAATCTTTTTCGTCATCCCTTGCATACTATAGTTCATCACGAAATTCTAGTAACTTAGTGATGGTGACTAGAGAATTATGTCAATCACTATCTTATCTGGAAGATTAACTCCCCCTTGATTCAAGCGATTGAAGTACCCAGACAATCTGAGCACATGCTCACTAGTTGAGCGATTCTCCTCCATCTTTTAGCTATAGAACTTGTTGGAGACTTCATATCTCTCAACTCGGGTATTTGCTTGAAATATTAACTTCAATTCCTGGAACATCTCATATGGTCCATGATGTTCAAAACGTCTTTGAAGTCCCGATTCTAAGCCGTTAAGCATGGTGCACTAAACTATCAAGTAGTCATCATATTGAGCTAGCCAAACGTTCATAACGTCTGCATCTGCTCCTGCAATAGGTCTATCACCTAGCGGTGCATCAAGGACATAATTCTTCTGTGCAGCAATAAGGATAAACCTCAGATCACGGATCCAATCCGCATCATTGCTACTAACATTTTTCAACACAGTTTTCTCTAGGAACATATTAAAATAAACATATGAAAGCAACAAACATAGGGAAGCAACAACGCGAGCTATTGATCTACAACATAATTTGCAAAATACTACCAGGACTAAGTTCATGATAAATTTAAGTTCAATTAATCATATTACTTAAGAACTCCCACTTAGATAGACATCCTCTAATCTTCTAAGTGATTCGTGATCCATATTAACTACACCATGTCCGATCGTCACGTGAGATGGAGTAGTTTCAACGGTGAACATCAATATGTTGATCATATCTACTATATGATTCACGCTCGACCTTCGGTCTCCGTGTTCGAGGCCATATCTGTTATATGCTAGGCTCGTCAAGTTTAACCTGAGTATTCGCGTGTGCAACTGTTTTGCACCGTTGTATTTGAGCGTAGAGCCTATCACACCCGATCATCACGTGGTGTCTCGCACGAAGAACTTTCATAGCGGTGCATACTCGGGGAGAACACTTCTTGATAATTTTAGTGAGAGATCATCTTAAAATGCTACCGTCAAACAAAGCAAGATAAGATGCATAAAGGATAAACATCACATGCAATCAATATAAGTGATATGATATGGCCATCATCATCTTGTGCTTGTGATCTCCGTCTTGAAGCACCGTCGTGATCACCATCGTCACCGGGCGCGACACCTTGATCTCCATCGTAGCATCGTTGTCGTCTTGCCAACTATTGCTTCTCGACTATCGCTACCGCTTAGCGATAAAGTAAAGCAATTACATGGCGTTGCATTTCATACAATAAGCGACAACCATATGGCTCCTGCCGATTGCCGATAACTCGGTTACAAAACATGATCATCTCATACAATAAAATATAGCATCACGTCTTGACCATATCACATCACAACATGCCCTGCAAAAACAAGTTAGGCGTCCTCTACTTTGTTGTTGCAAGTTTTACGTGGCTGCTACGGGCTGAGCAAGAACCGTTCTTACCTCGCATCAAAACCACAATGATAGTTTGTCAAGTTGGTGCTGTTTTAACCTTCGCAAGGACGGGCGTAGCCACACTCAGTTCAACTAAAGTGAGAGAGACAGACACCGCCGGTCACCTTTAAGCAACGAGTGCTCGGCGGTGAAACCAGTCTCGCGTAAGCGTCTGCGTAATGTCGGTCCGGGCGCTTCATCTCACAATACCGCTGAACCAAAGTATGACATGCTGGTAAGCAGTATGACTTATATCGCCCACAACTCACTTGTGTTCTACTCGTGCATATGACATCAACGCATAAAACCAGGCTCGGATGCCACTGTTGGGGAGCGTAGTAATTTCAAAAATTTCCTACGCTGCGCAAGATCATGGTGATGGCATAGCAACGAGAGGGGAAATATTGTCCACGTACCCTCGTGAACCGTAAGCGAGGCGTTATGACAACGCGGTTGATGTAGTAAATGCGTCTTCACGATCCGACCGATCCAAGTACCGAGCGTCACGGCACCTCCGAGTTCAGCACACGTTCAGTTCGATGGCGATCCCGGACTCCGATCCAGCAAAGTGTCGGGATGAGTTCCGTCGACCTGACGGCGTGGTGGCGATGATGATGCTCTACCGGCGCGGGGCTTCGCCTAAGCTCATGACGATATGACCGAGGTGGAATATGGTGGAGGGGGCACCGCACACGGCTAAGGGCGATCCGTAGATCAACTTGTGTGTCCATGGGTGCCCCTGCCCCGTATATAAAGGAGTGGAGGAGGGAGGGCGGCCCTCTCTATGGCGGCATACAGGGGAGTCCTACTCCCACCGGGAGTAGGATTCCCCTTTCTAATCAACTAGGAACCCTTCCATGTAGTAGGAGTAGGAGAGAAGGAAGGGAATAGAAAAGGAGAAGGAAGGAAGGGGCGCCCCTTCCCTAGTCAATTCGGACCAGACCAAGGGAAGGAGTGCGGCCACCCTTGAGGCCCTTTTCCTTCTTTCCCGTATGGCCCAATAAGGCCCAATACGTATTCCGTAACTCTCGGTACTCGAAAATACCGAATCACTCGGAACCTTTCCGATGTCGAATATAGTCGTCCAATATATCGATCTTTCGTCTCGACCATTTCGAGACTCCTCGTCATGTCCCCGATCTCATCCGGGACTCGAACTCCTTCGGTACATCAAAACTCATAAACTCATAATAAAACTGTCATCGTAGCGTTAAGCGTGCGGACCCTACGGGTTCGAGAACTATGTAGACATGACCTAGAACTATTCTCGGTCAATAACCAATAACGGAACCTGGATGCTCATATTGGCTCCTACATATTCTCGAAGATCTTTATCGGTCAAACCGCATAACAACATACTTTGTTCCCTTTGTCATCGGTATGTTACTTGCCGAGATTTGATCGTCGGTATCCAATACCTAGTTCAATCTCGTTCTTGGCAAGTCTCTTTACTCGTTCGTAATGCATCATTCCGTAACTAACTCATTAGCTACATTGCTTGCAAGGCTTATAGTGATGTGCATTACCGAGAGGGCCAGAGATACCTCTCCGACAATCGGAGTGACAAAACCTAATCTCGAAATCGCCAACCCAACATGTACCTTTGGAGACACCTGTAGTACTCCTTTATAATCACCCGATTCGTTGTGACGTTTGGTAGCACCAAAGTGTTCCTCCGTAAGCAGGAGTTGCATAATCTCATAGTTACAGGAACATGTATAAGTCATGAAGAAAGCAATAGCAACATACTAAGCGATCAAGTGCTAGGCTAACGGAATGGGTCATGTCAATCACATCATTCTCCTAATGATGTGATCCCATTAATCAAATAACAACACATGTCTATGGTTAGGAAACATAACCATCTTTGATTAATGAGCTAGTCAAGTAGAGGCATACTAGTGACTATATGTTTGTCTATGTATTCACACATGTATCATGTTTCCGGTTAATACAATTCTAGCATGAATAATAAACATTTATCATGAAATAAGGAAATAAATAATAACTTTATTATTGCCTCTAGGGCATATTTCCTTCACCGAACAGCCCGAGCACCAGCCACATTGGTCCTCGGTCCAATAGTGGACGGCTTTCGCCTTACCAAGGTACTCATGGACGGTGGCAGCGGATTGAACCTCATTTATGAGGAAACCCTTCGAAAAATGGAAATAGACTGGAGTCGCATTGAGCGAAGCAGCACAACCTTTAGAGGAATAATCCCCAATCAGGAAGCGTGCTGTACAGGGAAAATCACATTAGATGTGGTGTTCAGCATGCGAGATAATTACAGGTCCGAGGAGGTCACGTTCCAAGTGGCCCCATTCAGCAGCGGGTACCACGCTCTATTAGGGCGAGAGGCATTCACAATTTTTCAAAGCTATACCCCATTACGGGTACATGAAGCTCAAAATGCCCGGGCCCAACGGAATCATCACTCTTGCTAGTGACCGGACATAGCACTCCAGCGCCGAAAATAAGACAGCCGACCGCCCTGGAGGCACTATCCAAAGCCCTAGCGGCGAGGAACTGACTACGCTGCGCTCCACGGTGAACAGGGGCGATGTGATACTCGATAAAAGATCCAAGTCCACCTCTTTTAAACCGGCGAGCCGAAATAGTCAAATTCCAAGTCCATCCAACAGACCCTACAAAAGCGGCCTCCATCGGCGCAATTAAACCCATATGTAGGCGCCGCTTTCGAGAATTCCTACGAAAATTGGGACATTTTGCTGGCACCCTTGAGACATGCCGGGAATCCCACGCCGTCGGCGAGCACAGCCTAAATATCCTAAAAGTTCAAGCCAGTCAAGCAGGCTCTTGGCGTTTCTCGAACCTAAGAGACAAGCCATGGGAGGAGCTAGCCAAACTCTTGGAGGCGGATTCATCGGAGATATAAAACATCGGTGGCTAGCAAACCTGGTGATGGTACCAAGAAGGACAAATCACAGGCGCCTATCGTCGATTTCAAGGACCTCAACAAGGCTTGCCCAAAGGATCCTTCCCCTCCCCGCATCGATCAAATTATCGGCGCTACCGCAGGTTTACAATTCATTGTGTTTCCTCGCATACTCCGGCTACCATCAAATTAAGATGGCGAGCCAGACCAAGCCGCATAGCGGCATTCATCACCCATCGGCCCATTCGCTTCAACACAATGCCCTTGGGCTAAAAACGCTGGCGCAACATATCAGCGCATGATTTAGACATGTCGGCAAACCAGATCGGCAAAGCAGTGGAGGCATCGTAGATGGCGTGGTCGTCAAAACCAAGCATGTCGAAACTCTAGTAGGCGACTTGAGGCTCACATTCGATAACCTCCGAACATCGACATCAAGCAACCCGAAAAATGCGTTTTGGTACACCGGAAAGCTCTTGGGCTTCATTCTATCCAGCAGAGGAATTGAAGCAAACCCAGCCAAGATCCGAGCTCTGTCACAATTGGATGTCCCAAAGGACCTCAAACAAATACAAAAATTGACAGGATGCGTGGCGGCTCTAAGCCGCTTTATCTCCCACTTGGGAGGAAAGGCATTACCCCTTTATCGCCTCCTCCGGCGCACCGAACACTTCGAGCGGATGGATGCCGCCACGGCCGGACTCGAAGAAATAAAAGCCATATTGGCAACAAACCCGGTCCTAGCCGCGCCTAACATCGGCGAACCGATGCTATTATACATCGCGGCAACTCATCAAGTTATGGCGCGGTGCTCGTCGTCAAGCGAAGCGGACGGACACAAATTCCCCCTTCAAAAACCAGTTTACTACGTGTCCACTGTCCTCACTCCGTGCAAGTCACGGTACCCGCATTATCAAAAGATAGCGTACGCGGTGTTTATGGCATCCCGGAAGCCGGGACACTACTTTCAAGAGTGTTCGATAATAGTTGCCTCCGAAGTACCTCTTAACGATATTATTAACAACCGCGACGCGACGGGCCGGATTGCCAAATGGGCCATTGAGCTCCTCCCGTTCGACATAACCTATAAGTCACGGCGAGCTATTAAGTCACAAGTTTTGGCGGACTTCGTGCGAATGGATGGCCGAACTCCTAAAGAGTATGACACATATTCCAACTGGATCATGCACTTGACGGCTCCAAAATGTTGGCGGTCAGGGGCTGGCGTCGTCTTGGCGTTCCCAACAGGAGATACAGTTTATCGTACTCGGATAATGTATCGGACTCCAACAACGCGGCGAATCGAGGCCCTTCTACATGGTCTCCGGATGGCGGTCTCCATGGGCATCAACGCCTAGAGATGCGCGAGGATTGAACCTCGTGTTATCCCAAATAAATGGAGACTTTGATGCCAAGGATCCGAAAATGGCAGCTTATCGCAACACCGTCCTAAAATGTCAGCTCGATTGAAGGGCTCGAATTTCACCATATAGCTCGGAAAACAATCGAGGCAGCGAGGCGTCTTGCGCGCATTGGCACAAAGCGCAATGCCGTCCCCAATATCTTCTTAGAGGCTGTTCAAGCCATCCATATTATGGGAAGAAGTCCGGAAATAACACCGGACCCAACCGCCTTGCCCGACACCAAACATCTTGACACAAGCTGGAGGCTCTGCCAGCAGTAACATCTTCAGCCCACATAATAATGGCAGTCATTGCCTCGTGGGCGGAACCATTCCTAGCCTACCTAACCAGGCAGGAACTTCCGAGGACCAAAGCGAGGCACGCTGCATAGTGCGGCGATCTAAAGCCTATAAAGTACATGAGGAGAGCTTTATAAGAAAAGCACCACGGAGTCCTTCAAAGGTGTATCTCGAAGAGGAAGGCGGAATCTCTGGCTGAAATTCATGCGGACTCGGCGGGCACCACATAACAGCCGGGCCCTTGTAAGCAAGACCTTCCGTACAGGATTTTATTGGCCGACGGCCCGGCGGATCTCTCAGGACTTGGTCCAACGATCGTCGGCTGCCGGCTCTTTGCTAACCAAAGCCACATGCCACCCACCGCCCTCAAACTATACCCATCACTGGCCCTTCACGGTGCAGGGGCTTGACATGGTTGGAACCCTTAAAGGAGGAACCCACAAGAAAAAATACCTCTGGTCATGGTGGTTAAATTCACCAAATGGATAGAGGCCAAGCCTGTTAAGGCGGCGAATCCGGACTGATGATAGACTTCATATCGTGGGTCATTACACCATTACGGCGTCCCCACACATCATCACTCATAATGGCACAAACTTTCGGCCGACGAGGTCAAACTCTGGTGCAAAAACATGGGCATCAAGCTCGACTATGCTTGATCTATCACCCACAAACTAACGGTCAAGTCGGCGAGCAAATGGTCTAATTATGGCGGCATTAAACCCAGATTAGTGCGGTCCCTCAAGGAATCTAACACGCCTTTGGGTAGAGGCTCGACTCCATACTCACGGGGGCTGCGGACCACGCCGAATCGCACCACAGATTCACACCATTCTTTATGGTATCTGGGCGCAGAGAGCAGTTTGCCCTGCGACATGATTCATGACTCACCTCGGCGTGCGCATGTAAGAAGAAAGAGAAGCGAACTTCGATCGGCAGGACAGTTGGACACCTTGGAGGAGGGCGTGGCGTGGCAAAAGCCCGTTCCGCATTCTATCAACAGCAGGCTCGAAGATATCAAAGCAGAAATGCGGGCCAAAACTTACAATGTTGGCGAGTTAGTTCTATGCCTGCGGACAAGAAAAGGACAAACTCAAGCCCAAATGGGAAGGTCGCTTTATTATTGACCAAGTCTGACTGGTGGAAGCGTACCGTCTGCGAGATGCATCGGATAACCGACTCGGCGAACCCATGGAGCGCAGCCCGTCTCCGAAGATTCTCGCCTAGCGTCGGACTCTGTGTTCGTCTCCTTCCTCTATCTATTTTTACACATTAGCTGTCTTATATTTCTCTTCTTCTCCTCCCTTTCTCTTACAGCCTTTAAGGGCTTGTTAAGCGCCTTGTTACACACAATTGGCGTGCTATCCCTTTTCGTTATACTGGGGCTTCCTATGAAGCTTATTTATGCGGGCTTCACGCCCAACACATGTCACACTTCCGCATGTACCTTTTATTCACCATTATATGCATCGATATGACTTAAGTTTTGGCCAAGCTGGGTTGCTGGCTCTGTGCTTACCCTCGTTCCCGATTGTTCGGCTAGGCGGTAAAGGAGCACCTCTGCGATTGTAATATAACATAACTAGTTGGGCACTTATGCGTTCAAGCACTAATGACCCTCGCCGGTCTCCATGCATGCCCGGTTCTTACATAACGAGAGGTATTCGGACACACTCCGGACTATCAGGTCGAGGTTGAAGCGAAAAGGTCCGCCATGACAAGCGATCTACAATCCGGCTAGAAGGCATTTTACATGTCATCTTCAATTACATAGTCAATTTGGTGGGCATATTCCTCTTCAATACCATCCAGCAGGCTGTCAAGTTTACTGATCCTGTTGGGAATATTAATGACCAACTCTACTTGGCAGTACACTAAGCTCACAGGGGTCTCCTTCCCATCGGCCCCCATAGGTCCGACCTCGGCCATGTGGTTTGGGTCAGCCTTCGCGTACCGCGTCTTCACCATGGCCTAGGCCTCCCTGGCGCCTTGACGGCAGGCCGATATCTTCCATAATCGGAAGCGCCACTGCGCTCCCTTAAGCCTCTCTGCAAGTTCTCCAAGGCCTTCGGGCATGGAGCCAGATAGCCACAAGGCACAGGCGGCGCCTTTCATCACCTGCGAACTTCGTTAATGCGGTTGTAAACTTCGGGAAGAAGGTCACCCGTAGGCCGGGCATTTCCTCTGCAGGGCGACACAGTGAGCATACCTACAGACGTAACTCTATTAGTCGACTTCCTCGCGAACTCTTTTTCAAAGTTTGTTCAAGCACTTACTAAAAATGCCGCGTCGAAGCTGCCGATTCTCCTTAACGGAGTCCGAGCAGCTAAACGCGAACATACTTTAGTGCCTCGCCCAGCTGGGTGTTGGCATCTTGGAGATTATTTTTCTCCTGCCTCACCCTCGTAAGCATGTTCTCGCTGGCCTTTAATCGGCACAAGAGTTGTTGCTTGTCGGGATCTACTCCGGCGCCATCTGCAATGTTATTGTCGATTTGCACACACGCCATAACATACTTATCTTTGAGCGTATATTACGGAGGGGTCTCCTTGGCCTCTCTGCTTGCTGCTAGTGCGGCCTCAAGTTAGTCTTTGCACTCTTCCGGCTCACAGGGACAGTTGGGTATTCTTTTTGTAAGATCCTGCATAACAAATGATCCTTAAATCAGTTATTCTAACTGTTTCAAGTCTCGAGAGACTCTTGACTTATATAACCATCAAATTTTCTCACCGTATGTCTTTCACATACTGCTCCGTGGCTCTGGCTAGACCATTTTGGCGGCACGAAAGGCACGCATCTCCCGAATTGAAGGCATCCAATGCCTCTTGGGAAAACAAGCGTCACGAAGAACTGTCGGCGGCGCTTTGTGATTCATGGCACTCTCCACCTCGAATTGGTGGCGGACTGTCTGTCGCATCCTCTGTCGGAGGGCGTCCGGCCTTGCGCCTCGTGTTCTCCTCACTACGGACTGGCTTTGGAGCACGGCTGGTGGAGGCTCGATTGGCAATCTCTCGGATATAGTCCGTGAGCCCTCTTTCCTAAAAAAGGAGAGCAGGCGTTAGTATGCATCGTAAGAATAATACCTTGGAATAAGGCATCACGCCTTCTTGCTACGCCGGTGCCTCGACCCGGACTGCGTGTCTCTTTAGCCTACCGCCCTCGCGGTCCCACATTGGCTAATCGCGCAGCTCGGCATTCCGCCTCGAGATCCTCCCCTGCGAAACACCATTGGTATACGGTGATCAAAAATAAGCACGGATGGATCATCTTTGAAGTATTAGGACTTCGGTCTCGATTACTTGTGAGGCAGGGAGCAGTCCAGGATAATCGGCTGTAATAGCCACCAAGGCATTGTCGATGCTCAGTTGGAGAAATACCCCATCGATCAGCTCCACGGATATGTCCGGATCCTCTTGGGAGGCCGGATCGAGGGACCGTTCTGGATCGTCGGGTTGTGGAGGAGGGTTGTTTATATCCTTTACAGCCCGACACAGTTCCTGCGTCGAAATCACAAGATAAGGTACTTAACTATGGGAATATGGAACGGATGGGCAAAAAGAAGTGTCCGCTTACCCAGCTTGGAGGATTGTTCATAGAAAATCCGCCTGTGGGTGACAGCGGAGGAACTCCTCCTCTTCTCCCTTGTACAATGCGGACAAGATCTTACGTCGGGCGGCAGCGATCCCGCCCCTTACGGCCGCAGCGGGTGGCATCATCCTCCCGTTGAAATCCCACATGGGGTGGCCTCTATCTTGAGCGGCTGCACCCTCGCATAATGCATGTGGCCATGACCCGATCATGGTCAGTCGGAATGAGCTAACAACCTTATCCGGCTCATCGGTAAAGGGCGTCCTTGTCATTTTCCCTCTGAGGGCTCCGTGGGCGCTTGACTTAGGCGCTTCTTCAAAGGAGCATTATTGAACTCGGGAGGCCGATCCGAACAGGTCCGGCAGGGGACATCTCTATATAAAACCATTACGAAGGCCGGTCTTGGATGCCTTCCTTGGGGTTCCGGATAGATATCTGGTCGGCGATGCGCCATAGTTCGCTCCGCCACTTGATATCTCGACCCCTCTTGAGAGCGGGGCACAAGGCGGAACAGCTTCTTCCTGGCGCGAAATGAGCCTCGATGCCCAAAACATCTCGCAAAGGGCTCTGAAGCCATAATATGCAATATGGAGGCGTAAGGTTGTGCAACCTGAGGCCGTAGAACTCCGGGAGCCCCAGAGAAATGGATGAATTGGAAATCCGAGCCCTCTTATCATATAAGGGACAAGGCATACCGCTCTCCTTTAGAGGGATAGGGGCGCTCTCGCTTGCTCTCCACCATTATAGGTGGCAAGTCAGCTCGAACCGGGACCATGAAGGCTGGGGAAGGAATCCCTTGGTTTGGGCGTCACTAGCTCATTTGTCTTGGGACGGAACATCTCTCCCAACCTCTAGGTGAGGGCTGGGAGGGTGAGAGGAGGAGCTGCGGTTGCTAAGATTAGTAACTCGAAGCAGGAGTTCTGAGAATAAACAGAGACTAGTTGAAGGGGAAGTGACGATGAGTGTTGGAAGTAGTTCCAAGATTGATATGATCATCATCACAAACTCCCTATATTTTCGAGATTAGTATTAAAAGCCAAATAAATGTTATTTACCGTTTGCGTTGAGCATGAGTATGATTTGATCATGTTTATTGCAAAAGCGGTTATTCATTTAAAGTTAAAGAATAATTGTTATTACATTTACATGAATAAAACCTTCGATGGTTATACACCCAATGAAAATAGTTTGTTGGATCTCGATCGTAATGATACACATATTCATAATATTGATGCCAAAAGATGCAAAGTTAATAATGATAGTGCAACTTATTTGTGGCCTTCTGTTTAGGTCATATCGATTGTAAAGCGCATGAAGAAACTCCATCTTGATGGGCTTTTGGAATCACTTGATTATGAATCATTTGATGCTTCGAACCGTGCACATTGGGCAAGATGACTAAAACTCCGTTCTTCGAAACAATGGAACGAGCTACTAACTTGTTGGAAATAATACATACCGATGTATGTGATCCAATGAGTGTTGATGCTCGTGGAAAGTATCATTATTTTCTGACCTTCACAGATGATTTGAGCAGATATGCGTATATCTACTTGATGAAACATAAGTCTGAAATAGTTGAAAGGTTCAAAGAATTTCAGAGTGAAGTGGAAAATCATCGTAACAAGAAAACAAAGTTTCTGCGATCTGATCGTAGAGATGAATATTTGAGTTCTGAGTTTGGTCTTCAATTAAAACAATGTGGAATAGTTTCACAGCTCCGCCACGGAACACCACAGCGTTATGGTGTGTCCGAGCGTCGTAACCGTACTTTATTTTGATATGGTGCGATCAATGATGTCTCTTACCGATTTACCAATATCGTTTTGGGGTTATGCATTAGAAACAGCTGCATTCACGTTTAATAGGGCACCATCTAAATTCGTTGAGGCGACACCGTATGAACTATGGTTTAACGGTAAAACTAAGCTGTCGTTTCTTAAAGTTTGGAGTTGTGATGCTTATGTGAAAAAGTTTTCACGATAAGCTCGAACCAAAATCGAAGAAGTGCGTCTTCATAGAATACCCAAAGGTAACTATTGGGTACACCTTCTATCACAGATCCGAAGGCAAGATATTAGATTGCTAAAATGGATCCTTTCTAGAGAAGGAGTTTCTCTCGAAAGAAGTGAGTGGGAGGAAAGTAGAGCTTGATAAGGTAATTTGTACCTTCTCCCAAATTGGAAAGTAGTTCATCATAGAAATCAGTTCTAGTGATTCCTACACCAATTAGTGAGGAAGCTAATGATAATGATCATGAAGCTTCAGATCAAGTTACTACCGAACTTTGTAGATCTTTCAGATTAAGATCCGCACAGTGATGCGGTAATCCTATTCGGAAATCATGTTACTATACCATGATAAACCTACGAACTATGAGGAAGCGATGATGAGCCCAGATACCGTGAAATGGTTTGAGACCATGAAATCTGAGAAGGGATCCATGTATGAGAACAAAGTGTGGACTTTGATTGATTTGCCCGATGATCGGAAAGTCATAGAAAATAAATGGATCTTCAAGAGGAAGACTGACACTGATAGTAGTGTTACTATCTACAAAGCTCGACTTGTCACAAAAGGTTTTCTTAAGTCATGCGAATCATGTTAGCAATTGCCACATTTATGAAATTTGGCAAATGAATGTCAAAACTGCATTCTTGAATGGATTTCTAGAAGAAGAGTTGTATATGATGCAACGGAAGGTTTTGTTGATCCAAAAGGGGCTAACAAAGTGTGCAAGCTCCAGCGATCAATTTATGGTGCAGTGCAAGCCTCTCGGAGTTGGAATAAGCGCTTTGATAGTGTGATCAAAGCATATAGTTTTATCTGAGACTTTTGGAGAAGCTGTATTTACAATTAAGTGAGTGGGAGCACTCGCGCTTTACGATAAATGTATGTGAGTAACATATTGTTGATCGAAATGATGTAGAATTTTTACGGAAAGCATAAAGGAGTATTTGAAAGGAGTTCTTTAAAAGAAAGACCTCGGTAAAGCTACTTACATATTGAGCATCAAGATCTATTGAGATAGATCAAGGCGCTTGATAAGTTCTTTCAATAAGTACATACCTTGTCAAGATTTTGAAGTAGTTCAAAATGGAGCAGATCAAAGAAAAGTTCTTGCTGTGTTGCAAAGGTGTGAAATTGAGTGAGACTCAAATCCCGACCACGGCAGAAAATAGAAAAGAGAATGAAAGTCATTCCCTATGCCTCGATCATAGGTTCTATAAAGTATGCTATGCTATGTACCGGACCTATTATATACCTTGCTCTGAATTTGGCAAGGAATACGATGAGTGATCTAGGGTAGATCCTTTGGACATTGGTCAAGAACATCCTTAGTGAGGACTAAGGAAATATTTCTCGATTATGGAGGTGATAAAAGAGCCCGTCGTAAGAGTTACATCGATGCAAACTTTTTCACTGATCCAGATGACTCTAAGTCTCAATCTGGATACATATTGAAAGTGGGAGCAATTAGCTAGAGTAGCTCCGTGCAGAGCATTGTAGACATAGAATATTTGCAAAATACATACGGCTCTGAATGTGACGGACCCGTTGACTAAGCTTCTCTCACGAGCAAAACATGATCATACCTTAGTACTCTTTGGGTGTTAATCACATAGCGATGTGAATGTAGCGACCCAACCTCAGACGGTCAAGCCTCTGTGTATCTGTGCCATCCCTGGATCAGTATGCTGGCACACACAGTACATGAATGTATATATCAAAGTGCAATCGCATGTATAAATAACGTAAAATGACATATACCTCTTAATACTCAGCGGAAACAATCAAACGGGTGTGGAGTCCCATCAACGCCATCGGCAGGTTGAGTGTAGACCGTAACCCTGTATCGTAACTCTTACTCGTCGAAGAAAATCCTGCAACATGATACATTGCAGCCGTGTAGGTCGATACATTGAATGTACAAGCAAGATCACAACATGAATAAGCAGATGGTAAAACTATACTATATGCAATTTGGCTTTGTGGCTCTGTATCTGAGTTTTGTTTGCGTAAAAGCTGATTTTATTTTCCCTACATCAAAGGAATAAATGAAGTCTGTACTATGGAGTTTTCTATCATGACATGGTTCCGTAACCGATGTCTCATAGCCCAAATCATCATAAGTTGCCCCAATTAAGTTATCAGTCCGGTGTTGAGAGTTCGAGATAGATCCGGTCTAGAGGCTCAAATTGTAAAATGGCGGGGACACGGCTAATCGATTAGGTTTAAACCCTCTGCAGAGGTTTGTACACTTTACCCGCAAGATTGATCCCTCTTTTCGTTCTCGCACTTGAGGTGTTTGAGAACAAGATGACGAAACATGGTCTTCGAGGAGTTCCTCGACCCTTGTCGGTGCTCATCCAATCCTACCATAGTTCTACATCTGCTAGCACCGTCCAGCCAGAGTCACCACTAAGGTCAACCAAGCGAGCCCATAATGACTTGCGGTTGCGGGTAAGCTTCGGGCATGAAGTATTCTTCCGTCTCTTTGAGTGCAGGTGAAGCTTTCCGCAAGATGTCATGGCGCTTCTCCATGCATCCCGGCCAACCACTTTGGTTTCTCCGGGTGCCGTCAACCATCCTTCACCCAGTGGTGTGTATTGAATTCTTGTCTCGAGTCTTGAAGTCTTGAGGCCTTGAAGATCAGATCCTTGCAGATTCCATCATGGTGTTATCGTCATTGGCGTAGAGTCCTCCTTTTCACCACTCTCGAACACTCATACCAACCCGTCTACTATAGCGTAGCATAAAATAAATAGCGTCCGGGATTGGTAACAGGGTGATGGGTTCTTACCTCATGCATACTACTCAACTTCAAGAATCAATAACACTACTAGAGGTGGTTGCAAAGATGCCACTAAACGCAATAAAACATAGGTATGAAAACATGGTCAAAGTGAACTTGCCTTGCTGATGATCTTCGAAAACTAAGGACTCGTGGTAGCAAGCCTCGCACTCCGGAAATTCTACCGAGGCAAACAATAACCATAATAAGCACATAGCATATGATCACTTAACACACCAAAACAAACGAATCAAAACCCAAAGGAAAACTCGAAGAAATCCAACTCAAAGTTTTCCTACTTCAAACAACAACTAAAAATAGTTTTTATATAGCAAAATTTTCTTAACATAACCTAAGCATGGGTCTTTGTTAACTTAACAGAAAAGAATGCATCATGCAACTAGGAGCAAAAAGATTCACTTTAAAATCTATTATGAAACTCCTATTAGGCCTAAAGCAAATTCTAGTAGGAAAAATAAAATAAAAGTTTTATTTATTATAAATAAAAGTTCATGCTCTAAAGTGACGAAACTAACCTAGAATAACCTATCACATATGAAAAATAAATTCATTTGCTAATTAAAACAATAGGAAAACAGTAGCTAGTTAATTAATTAAAAATAACATGATTCTGATTAAAACTATTTTTATTAATCCTAAAATGCCCAAATAAATTCTTACGGTTAGGCAATGTCAAAACAAAGTTGTGACAAAAGAATCACTAAAAATAATTTTCCTAACCCATTTTATAGCAGATTTACTATTCTGTCTAAATCTAAAATAAAGCAATTTAATTAATTTTAACATAGCTAATTATATTTTCTACAGAAATTATAAGAAATTTGCAAACCAACAAGAAAAGAATCACTTAAAAATATTAAGTAGATTAAAAGTTATGAATTTTTCAAATCTGAAACTATTCATTAAAACAGAAAACGAAAATAAAGAAAAATGGCCTAATGGGCCTAACTAGCATACATGCGTAATATAACTAAACAGCCTAGGGTTTAAGCAGATCGGGCGGCTCAAATAAAACCTAACTAAACAAAATAAACCGGAATAAAGCCGGTTCACTAACTAACCTAATAAAAACATACCCCTTGAGAGATCTAATCTCGCCAGTAGAACATAGATCGAACGACGGGGAGAGGTCCGCGAGTTACCGGTCGGCGACGGCGGCGGCGGCTCGGGCATGAGTGCTCAGCGTCTCCGGTGGTCGAGGCGTCGTGAGTGCTCGCGAGTGCGGACGGGCGAGGTGGAGTGCGAGGTGGAGTCGATGGGGCTCGGGGTGGCCGGGCGTCGGCGGGGTTTAATGGTGGCGGGCTCGGGTACTCGTGAGTGTGTGAAGGAGGAGAGGGTCGAGCGGGGCGAGGCGGGGAATGAGGTGAGGGGGTATTTATAGGTAGGCGTCGACTTGGACGAGGGGCAACGTGGCGAAAGCAAATCATGGCGGATCCGGATCTCACGGGATCTCCGTGCGGCAGACAGGTTGTTGCATCTGTGAGGAGAAGGAGGTGGGGCCGCTGTCGTGAGGAGAGGAGTCGTGCGTCAGGCGACCAAGCGGAAGCTTGATTGAGGCGAGGAGTTGGCCGGGCCGTCGGCTGGCTCATTGGGCGCTGGTGGCGCTGGTGGGCAGGTGAGGTGGGCTGCTGGGTGTTGGTGGGCGGTTGGCTGGCAGGCGGTTTTTTTTTCAAATTTATTTAAAAAACAGAGATAATATATAAAATATAAATATTTTATATAGGACATATATATATCAAAATGATGGGGAATATTCCTATCATTTGAACATTTTCGAGGGCAAAATCCAAACTTTATAAAATTCATTTTCTCAAAATTCAAATAAAACTCAAATTTGAATTCAAAACTTTTGGCAATGTTTTCCTTTGATATTTTTGGAGTGTCATGTTTACTCCTCTCATACTTTCTCAAGTATTTATCAGGCATAGTTTTTGAAATTCTTTCCACTTGCCAAAATTTGAATTCAAATGCCAACAAGTCCAAAACTTGAAACTTCAAATACCACTCAAATTCAAACAACATGCATAGATGTTTAGCTATAATTTGTAAAACATTCCAAATAGGAAATTTGGGATGTTACAAACCTACCACACTTAAAATGAATCTCGTCCTCGAGATTCGAAGGGCTAGCAAGAAAGGGTTAGGGGTTGGGGGTCTTCTAGCAAATGTTTTGGTCAGAAAGGTCAGGGGTGCTACCACACTTAGAAACAAGGTTACGGTTCCAATAAACTCAGATACTTCCTCTGGAGTGTTGACAATGTATGTCTCTTCACATATCTTACAATAGCTCCTTCATTAAGCAGCTCTTACATCGAGAAGCATAGAGTTTTCCTCCAAATCTTGGGTTGGTTCGTCAAAGTTGAAGTTAAATCCGAGGCTGGATCTTCTTAGCTGATAGGTCTGTGTCCATTCTAGACAACTATCGAAATACTCATGGTGGTCTACCATTAATGGTTTCTCCTGCAGAAAAGCAGGTGCAGGTTGAACCTCACCGTATAACCTACGATTGGCAGCGGTTTGCTGTAAAGGGTTCCATCGTCCTACCATTTTATGGTTTTATGGTTTATCGCGTCGACACTCTTCTAAGGTTTTCGAGGCTCTCTGATTTTCCATCAACATATGATAGTTCATGATAGAAGTCTCGGTATGGGGCCAATCCATCCGTGCTTGAATCATTACCACATACGTAAGCGGTGAATCACGTATTCTAACACTTGGGCATACTCACAAGCATTGCAGAATTTCTCTTGTTCTCGAACTGGGTTCGAGTAAATCCTTTAGTTCAGCAAGCCAAACAAAACATCTATCGTTACTTCACCACTCTCGGGTTTTGCGTAACCTCCTACGAAGCGTATCTGATTGGATCTTTGATTCTTCCAAATTTATTCCTTTATCAAGGTTACATCTGTTCCTTTTCAAAATCCTGGGCCTGTGGGTTATGGCCCACTTAAACACTAGTGCAGCTTTAACTCATCCTTGGAGTAACTCTCTTATTCCATATTACACATCCTTTAAATCCAGTAGTACTCTGTTTCTTCATACCATCATATCAAAAGCAAAACTCCAACTTATTTTGTCCAGCTTCCTTCTATGGACCGTCATGAATAACATATTTCTTTCTTCATTGATCTTGTGGCTTTACGGAGTACTACGACACCAAAGAAAATGCACTAGTTTATCCATAAATCTCATTATTTTCATATCAATCTTTTATTACATCCTTAACCATTTTTCGTGAATCCAAATTCCAAAAGTTTATTACAAATGCCGCCACCCACATGGTTCGGTATGGTGGACATTACTTCAACTTTATTTATTTATCTTCCTCGAGGATTCTCTAGTCCTGCTGGAATTGTGCGACATGCGCCTTGAAGTCTTCAATCTTCTGTTTCATCGTGGTGGCCTTGAGCTTCACCTCCATCATCTCTGCATGCACTTCGCTTAGGTATTCACGAGTATACGGAGTCTTGCTTCAAGTATTTCTCCGATCTGCGTATGGCTTCCATGGCTGCTTCACGAACAGCATCGAAGAATGTTGCTTGTGGCACACGTGAAATGAAAAAGTACTGCCCCATCATCTTTGGGCAAACTCCTTTCACATGGTGGAGGTGTACCTCCACATACCAAAGTTCCACTCCCTTTTGCATGAAGGGGTAGCCTT
Source organism: Aegilops longissima (assembly GCA_021605205.1). NCBI lineage: Eukaryota > Viridiplantae > Streptophyta > Magnoliopsida > Poales > Poaceae > Aegilops > Aegilops longissima. Next base: position 42,917 of record JAHIAM010002788.1, read on the forward strand.
TGTAGACTGCATCTCCTTCAAGGTGAATATGCTTCATCATGTCCTTCAGGATCTTCGGGTAATCATGATCACTTGTTAGGGTCATGATTGTTTCCGGACCTTTAAGGAAAGACTCGTAAAGGGTCGTCATCTGCAGTTGTAAAACAAACTGGTGCTCAGAATAAGGTACATATCTCCTGGGGCACACATTCATATCATCCAAACAAAACTTCAAACTCGATTTCCAATTTCCCGTTTATGCATCACAACTCACTTTCCTCCATGTTCATCCATAATATTAATTTCCAAGATAAAATATGACAACTCCTTAAAGCCTTTCAGCATGTGACATTACAACTTTATTGAGTCATGAACTATTACAATCTCTGAGTAATCTATTACATAACTCAACTCATCGAACTCGTGACAATGAAATTGCTTTCTACTACTCTTATTATCCATATAAAAAATTCCAACTACTCAACTCGAGCTTTCGTCTTGTTGGGACATTTAGTAGCATAATGTCCTGCTTCCTTGCAGCGAAAACAAAAGGCTTCCGACATGTCTCGGGGCTTCTTTGTGATTATGTAGGCTCCTTGGATTCTTGACTTCTTTTCTGGACATTTACTAGCGTAATGACCTAAATCCTTGCACCTGTAACAAGTGATATGACTCAGGTCCTTCTCTGCGAAAATTGTGTTGTTCAGGGTTGCCTTCTTTTCTCTTCTGGATTTCTCTGTAATGATCGAGCTTCTATTTCCAGAGGTCAAACTTCACTTCTGCTGTCGGGAAATATCCGGATACTCTTTTCTTCCCTTGGGGCAATCTGCGAAAATGTCCTTCTTCTCCACATGAGTAGCGGCGTTGGAGTAAAATCTGTTGAGGCTTTCTCCATCGGGGTCTTCAACACATTCCTTCATCACTGGTTCTTTCATAACTTCTCGGAGGGCTTCTTTCATTCCTTCTTCCTACTCCTGAATAGTTTGTTGCACCATGGGGTAAATGTGACCTTGACTCGGGTAGTGGGTGGTTCCTTCACACAAGAAACAAGTCACTGACTAGTTGGGCATTCCTCACTGGGTGTTTCTCCTCACAATGAGGGCATCCATCCTTGTGTTCCTCCAGGTGTGTCCTATTTCTCCATAAATCTTGCAGCACAAGGTTTATTTCTTGGTGTATCATGGTGCTTCGGATAAGGCGTGATCTCAACAGGGTCTTCTTGAATTCCTCCCAAGTTATTGCTCCATTAAATCCTGTATGGCTCGATGCATTTTCCACCAGGTTGCAGCACTTCCTTCAAAGTACTGAAGAGCGTAAGATACTTCCTTCTTCCTTGAAACCAAATTGCTCCCGAAGTGATTTTCCATGTTCGCATCCATAGCTCTGCCTCCATTTGAGTCTTGATCCAGAGAATATCAGTCCAACTTCATTCATCATCTATGGGTTCAAAAGTTTTGGGATGAGATATGAGAGAGGTGGGGAGGGATATACACAATACAAACAATAGTTTTTGAAGAAACAAGTTTTATTTTGGGGCTGTCGGAAAACATCAAACAAATGACAGCTCACAAATCGTCGCATCTAACGTAAGTGTGTAACAGGGGTTTGGTCTTCTAAAGGTCAAATATTCCTTCGGAAACTTCAAATTCTTTAGGTCTTCAGAGTCTTCAATTGTTGTAGCTGCAATCCTTCCAACGCATGGTGAAATCCTTTTTACTCTGAAATGGCCATCAGTTGTCCGATATCTTTAATTCTTGGAGTGACTTCATTGGTCTTCCGTCTGGTCAAAGGAAGGGTGTATATTCTAACTATTTGAGGTGAGAGGTCTATTTGATAAATTCAGAAAAGATGAAAGTAAGAGTCTTTTGTAAATAAAGTTTTGAGATATCCTGTCCTAGGGCTTTCCGGTTTCTAGGGTCACGTCCTCACAGTCAACATGTGCTCGATACCATTTCAGAGCGACCCAACCTCAGACGGTCAAGCCTCGTATGCTCATGCCATCCACAGATCGATATCTTTGCACACAGTACATGAATGTATATATCAAAGTGCAATCGCATGTATAAATAACGTAAAATGACATATACCTCTTAATACTCAGCGGAAACAATCAAGCGGGTGTGGAGTCCCATCAACACCATCGGCGAGTTGAGTGTAGACCGTAACCTCATGATCGTAACTCTTACTGTCGAAGAAAATCCTGCAACATGATACGTTGCAGCCGTGTGGTCGATTACATTGAATGTGCAAGCAAGATCACAACATGAATAAACAGATGGTAAAACTATACTATATGCAATTTGGCTTTGTGGCTCTGTATCTGAGTTTTGTTTGCGTAAAAGCTGATTTTATTTTCCCTACATCAAAGGAATAAATGAAGTCTGTACTATGGAGTTTTCTATCATGACATGGTTCCGCCAACCGATGTCTCATAGCCCAAATCATCATAAGTTGCCCCCAATTAAGTTATCAGTCCGGTGTTGAGAGTTCGAGATAGATCCAGTCCGAGGCTCAAATTGTCCGTAGCAGGGACACGGCTAATCGATTAGGTTTAAACCCTCTGCAGAGGTTTGTACACTTTACCCCAAGATTCGATCCCTCTTTTACGTTCTCGCACTTCGTGGTGTTTGAGAACAAGATGACCAAACATGGTCTTCGAAGAGTTCCTCGACCACTGTCGGTGCTCATCCAATCCTACCGTAGTTCTACATCTGCTAGCACCGCCCCAGCCAGAGTCACCACTAAGGTCAACCAAGCGAGCCCATAATGACTTGCGGTTGCACGAGGTAAGCTTCCGGGCATGAAGTATTCTTCCGTCTCTTTGAGTCTGGGTGAAGCTTTCCGCAAGATGTCATGGCGCTTCTCCATGCATCGGCCAACCACTGGTTTCTCCAGGTGCCGTCAACCATCCTTCACCCAGTGGTGTGTATTGAATTCTTGTCTCGAGTCTTGAAGACTTGAGGCCTTGAAGATCAGATCCTTGCAGATTCCATCATGGTGTTATCGTCATTGGCGTAGAGTCCTCCTTTTTCACACCACTCTCGAACACTCATACCAACCCGTCTACTATAGCATAGCATAAAAATAAATAGCGTCCGGGATTGGTAGCAGGGTGATGGGTTCTTACCTCATGCATACTACTCAACTTCAAGAATCAATAACACTACTAGAGGTGGTTGCAAAGATGCCACTAAATGCAATAAAACATAGGTATGAAAACATGGTCAAAGTGAACTTGCCTTGTGCGACGATCTTGAAAACTAAGGACTCGTGGTAGCAAGCCTCGCACCGGAAATTCTACCGAGGCAAAAATAACCATAATAAGCACATAGCATATGATCACTTAACACAATAGCATAGTAACATAACACACCAAAACAAGCGAATCAAAACCCAAAGGAAAACTCGAAGAAATCCAACTCAAAGTTTTCCTACTTCAAACAACAACTAAAAATAGTTTTATATAGCAAAATTTTCTTAACATAACCTAAGCATGGGTCTTTGTTAACTTAACGAGAAAAGAATGCATCATGCAACTAGGAGCAAAAAGATTCACTTTAAAATCTATTATGAAACTCCTATTAGGCCTAAAGAAAATTCTAGTAGGAAAAATAAAATAAAAGTTTTATTTATTATAAATAAAAGTTCATGCTCTAAAGTGACAGAAACTAACCTAGAATAACCTATCACATATGAAAAATAAATTCATTTGCTAATTAAAACAATAGGAAAACAGTAGCTAGTTAATTAATTAAAATAACATGATTCTGATTAAAACTATTTTTTATTAATCCTAAAATGCCCAAATAAATTCCTACGGTTAGGCAATGTCAAAACAAAGTTGTGACAAAAGAATCACTAAAAATAATTTTCCTAACCCATTTTATAGCAGATTTACTATTCTGTCTAAATCTAAAATAAAGCAATTTTAAATAATTTTAACATAGCTAATTATATTTTCTACAGAAACTATAAGAAATTTTCAAACCAACAAAAAAGAATCACTTTAAAATATTAGGTCGATTAAAAGTTATGAATTTTCAAATCTGAAACTATTACATTAAAACAGAAAACGAAAATAAAGAAAAATGGCCTAATGGGCTAACTAGCATACAATAAGTAATATAACTAAGCGGCCTAGGGTTTAAGCGAATCGGGCGGCTCAAATAAAACCTAACTAAACAAAATAAACCGAATAAAACCGGTTCACTAACTAACCTAATAAAACCATACCCCTTGAGAGATCTAATCTCTGTAGTAGAACATAGATCAGACGGCGGGGAGAGTCCGGCGAGTTACGTCGGCGGCGCGGCGGCTCGGCGGCAGTGCTCAGCGTCTCGGTGGTCGGAAGCGTCGTGAGTCTCCGCGGAGTGCGAACGGGTGAGGGGTGGGTCTGGTGGGTCGATGGGGCTCGGGGGTGACGAGGCGTCGGCGAGGTTTAATGGCGGCGGCGGCTCGGGTACTCCAGCGAGTGCGTGCGGAGGAGGAGAGGTGAGCGAGGCGAGGAATGAGGTGAGGGTATTTATGGCGGTGGCGTCGACTTGGGCGAGGCAGCAGGCGAGCAAATCCGGCGGATCCGGATCTCACGGGATCTCCGTGGCAGGCGAGGTTATTGCGTCTGTGAGGAGAAGGAGGTGGGGCCGCTGTCGGCGAGGAGAGAGGCGGTAGCGTCGGGCGACCAGCGGAAAAGCGATTGAGCGAGGAGTTGGCGGGCCGTCGGTGGCTCATTGGGCCGCTGGTTTGGCCTTTCCATTGGAGCCGGTCTGGTGGGCTACTGGTGTTGGCTGGGCGGTTGGCTGGCGGTGACAAGGTTTTTTCAAATTTATTTTTTAAAAAAAATAAAACAGAGATAATATATAAAATATAAATATTTTATATAGGACATATATATATCAAAATGATCAGGGAATATTCCTATCATTTGAACATTTTCGAGGCAAAATCCAAACTTTATAAAATTCATTTTCTCAAAATTCAAATAAAACTCAAATTTGAATTCAAAACTTTTAGCAATGTTTTCCTTTGATATTTTGGAGTGTCATGTTTACTCTGTCATACTTTCTCAAGTATTTATCGGGCATAGTTTTTGAAATGCTTTCCACTTGCCAAAATTTGAATTCAAATGCCAACAAGTCCAAAACTTCTGAAACTTCAAATACCACTCAAATTCAAACAACATGCATAGATGTTTAGCTATAATTTGTAAAACATTCCAAATAGGAAATTTGGGATGTTACAGTGAACTAGATTATTGACTCTAGTAAACCCTTTGGGTGTTGGTCACATGACAATGTGAACTATGGGTGTTAATCACATACATATGTGAATATTAGTGTTGAATCACATGATGATGTGAACTAGATTATTGACTCTAGTGCAAGTGGGAGGCTGAAGGAAATATGCCCTAGAGGCAATAATAAAGTTATTATTTATTTCCTTATTTCATGATAAATGTTTATTATTCATGCTAGAATTGTATTAACGGAAACATGATACATGTGTGAATACATAGACAAACATATAGTCACTAGTATGCCTCTACTTGACTAGCTCATTAATCAAAGATGGTTATGTTTCTAACCATAGACATGTGTTGTTATTTGATTAATGGGATCACATCATTAGGAGAATGATGTGATTGACATGACCCATTCCGTTAGCCTAGCACTTGATCGTTTAGTATGTTGCTATTGCTTTCTTCATGACCTATACATGTTCACTGTAACTATGAGTTATGCAACTCCGTTTACGGAGGAACACTTTGGGTGCTACCAAGCGTCCTGGCGTAAGCTGGGTGATTATAAAGGAGTACTACAGGTGTCTCCAAAGGTACATGTTGGGTTGGCGTATTTGAGATTAGGTTTTGTCACTCCGATTGTCGGAGAGGTATCTGGGCCCTCGGTAATGCACATCACTATAAGCCTTGCAAGCAATGTAGCTAATGAGTTAGTTACGGAATGATGCATTCGTAGCGAGTAAAAGACTTGCCCGATGTGAGATTGAACTAGGTATTGGATACCAGCGATCAAATCTCGGGCAAGTAACATACCGATGACAAAGGGAACAAAGTATGTTGTTATGCGGTTTGACCGATGAAGATCTTAAGTAGAATATGTAGGAGCCAATATGAGCATCCAGGTTCCGCTATTGGTTATTGACCGAGAATAGTTCTAGGTCATGTCTACATAGTTCTCGAACCCGTAGAGATCCATGCGCTTAACGTTACGATGGCGGTTTTATTATGAGTTTATGAGTTTTGATATACCAAAGGAGTTGAGTCCCGGATGAGATCGGGGACATGGCGAGGAATCTCGAAATGGTGAGGCGTAAAGATCGATATATTGGACGACTATATTCGGACGCCGGAAAGGTTCGAGTGATTGGTATTTTTGAGTCTGGGAGATTCTGAGGAATACGTATTGGGCCTTATTGGGCCATACGGGAAAGAAGGAAAAGGGCCTCAAGGGTGGCGCACCCTTCCTTGGTCTGGTCCGAATTGGACTAGGGAAGGGCGTCCTTCCTTCCTTCTCCTTTTCTCTTCCTTTCCTTCTCTCCTACTCCTACTACATGGAAGGGTTCCTAGTTGGACTAGGAAAGGGAATCCTACTCCCGGTGGGAGTAGGACTCCCCTAGGCGCGCCATAGAGGGCAGCCTCCCTCCTCCACTCCTTTATATCTGAGGGCAGGGGCACCCCATGGACACACAAGTTGATCTGGATCGTTCCTTAGCCGTGTCGGTGCCCCCCTCCACCATATTCCACCTCGGTCATATCGTCATGGAGCTTAAGCGAAGCCTGCATGATAGATCATCATCATCGTCCTGCGCCGTCGTCTTGTGGAACTCATCCCGACACTTTGCTAGATCGAGTCCGGGATCGTCATCGAGCTGAGCGTGTCTGAACTCGGAGGTGCCATACTTCCGGTGCTTGGATCGGTCGGATCGTGAAGGCGTCGACTACATCAACCGCGTTGTCATAGCGCTTCCGCTTACGGTCTCACGAGTGCGTGGACAATACTCTCCCTCTCGTTGCTATGCCATCACCATGATCTTGCGTGTGCGTAGGAAATTTTTGAAATTACTCGTTCCCCAACATGGCATCCGAGCCTGGTTTTATGCGTTGAGGTCATATGCACGAGTAGAACACAAGTGAGTTGTGGGCGATATAAGTCATCTTGCTTACCAGCATGTCATACTTTGGTTCAGCGGTATTGTGAGATGAAGCGGCCGGACCGACATTACAGCGTCACGCTTCGAGACTAGTTTCACCGCTTGAGCACTTTCGTTGCTTAAAGGTGACGGCGGTGTCATCTCTCTCACTTTAGTTGAACCGAGTGTGGCTCGCCGGTCCTTGCGAAGGTTAAAACAGCACCAACTTGACAAACTATTGTTGTGGTTTTGATGCGTGGTAAACGGTTCTTGCTCAGCCGTAGCAGCCACGTAAAACTTGCAACAACAAAGTAGAGGGCGTCTAACTTGTTTTTGCAGGGCATGTTGTGATGTGATATGGTCAAGAGCGTGATGCTACATTTTATTGTATGAGATGATCATGTTTTGTAACGAGTTATCGGCAATGGCAGAGAGCCATATGGTTGTCGCTTTATTGTATGAAATGCAAGCGCCATGTAATTGCTTTACTTTATCACTAAGCGGTAGCGATAGTCGTAGAAGCAATAGTTGGCAAGGCGACAACGATGCTTTCGATGGAGATCAGGTGTCGTGCGGTGGCGATGGTGATCACGAGCGGTGCTTCGAGAGATGGAATCACAAGCACAAGATGATGATGGCCATATCATATCACTTATATTGATTGCATGTGATGTTTATCCTTATGCATCTTATCTTGCTTTGTTTGACGGTAGCATTTTAAGATGATCTCTCACTAAAATTATCAAGAAGTGTTCTCCTGAGTATGCACGCTTTCGAAAGTTCTTCGTCTTGAGACACCACGTGATGATCGGTGTGATAGGCTCTACGTTCAAATACAACGGGTGCAAAACAGTTGCACCGCGGAATACTCTAAGTTAAACTTGGCGAGCCTAGCATATAACAGATATGGCCTCGGAACACGGAGACCGAAGGTCGAGCATGAATCATATAGTAGATATGATCAACATATTGATGTTCACCGTTGAAACTACTCCATCTCACATGACGATCGGACATGGTGTAGTTAATATGGATCAATAATCACTTAGAAGATTAGAGGATGTCTATCTAAGTGGGAGTTCTTAAGTAATATGATTAATTGAACTTAAATTTATCATGAACTTAGTCCTGGTAGTATTTTGCAAATTATGTTGTAGATCAATAGCTCGCTTGTTGCTTCCCTATGTTTGTTGCTTTCATATGTTTATTTTAATATGTTCCTAGAGAAAACTTGTAACATCCCAAAATTCTAAATTTTGGAATGTTATATTAAATAAATATTTATGCTTGTTTGTTTGATAGTGGTGTGGTTGCTGGTGTGAAATTGAGTGAAATTTGAAACTTTCTGAAAATTGAATGAGAGGGAATGAAATGACTTTCCCAAACTTACACCTTGCATTTATGATCTCCATGAATTCAAATTCTTTTCATCACAAAACCCTGAGAGAAGATGACATGACTTCTTCCATTTATTTAAATGACAAGGGTGTTGAAAATATTTGAATTTCATTTGAAAATATTTCCAATTCTGAAACTTTATGCAACTCAATGATTTTCACGAGAGAAGATAAAATGACTTCTTCAAATTAAATGAAATATGAGTTGGGAGTTTTAAAGAATTAAATCCAAAGTTCTTTTGAATTTATTTCCAATTTGGAGTTATTTGAGTTTTATTCAAAATATTTTTCTCCAAAAGCAAAATATATGGAAAATAGGGTAACATGATTCCCTACATCAGAAAATTGAGAGAAATTAATTTGAAGTCATTTTGGTATTTTAAAAATATTTTTTGTTGGATTTTATTGGACTAGAAGCACTCTTTGCTTTATTTAAATTTGTGTGTATTTTATTTAACGCTAGAATAATGTTTATCATGTAGAAATCTTTTTCTGAAAATTTTGATATATTATATGCCTATATATATTTTCATTTTCATTGCATTTTGGGACAAAGGCCCAAGCCGCCAACCAATGAAGCCAAGGCCAAGACCATCGCACGCCACGCACCTAGGGAGCAGTGGAGCCAAGGTTTCCTATTCTTTTACAAATCCTAGTAGGATTTGATCCCGTTCGTTATTCCGCTTTTTATTCCTATGATTCCTAATCCTGCTCTAATTCTTGTCCCCTACTCCAAGCAAAACCCTCCCTCCCCACTATAAATACCCAAGCACCCCCCCCTCCAACACATCAAACCAACACCTCTCCTCTCCTCTCCTCTCCATAGCAAGCAGTAGTGCAGCACCACCGCCGCCGCCAAGTGCCGCCGCATCTCGGCCTCTCCTGAGGTTTATATGATCTCTTCTCCACCGTCCCGTGATCTCCTTTCCTCTAGGATCAACATAACATCGGATCCGATCTTCTTCCCCAACTCGACGACTACTCCGGTGAGATCCACGAAATCCCGTAATTCATTTTTTCAGAAAATAGCAATCTTAGAAAATTCATATCTTTTAGAGTTTTTAGTATTTTTGAGTGATTCCAATTGCTATGTGTCACAAATTTGCGGAAGTTTCTGTTAGTGTCTCTGGATTTCAAATTTGAGTAGTTTAAATTTGAATTTGATAAATTTTGTTCAGATTAGTATTTTGGCCATAACTTGAGTTTAAAAATAGGTTTTAATTAATTCTTTTGCTCCTGGTCACTTATGATATTTTTTTAGCTATAGGATTTAGTTTGGTAATTTTGGAGTATTTTAAATTAGATTTTAGTAAAAACAGTACTGTTTTGCTTATATAGTTGTTTTAGTTATGTAATTATTGTTTTAATTATTTTAGTTCATTCCTTTTGTAGATTTTCACTTGTTGTTATATGTTTATGTTTAGCTACAGTAGATAAATTTTTGTAGTTATCTATTAGTGTTTAGCTACTGTTTTTGTAATTATGTTGTTTAGTTCATAGTGATAGTGGATAAAGATAGTTTTATTAGTTTTAAAAGTAATTCTTTTTCCACTTCAAGTTATATTGTTTTTCTGTTATTTGTAAACACATTAGTTGTTATATTTATTTAGTATAGTTTATTAATGTTTTAATAAATGATTTGCTGTTATAGTTGTCTTAGTGTTTTGCTAGTTGCTATATTTGTTCTAGTATTCACTAGATGGTTATAGTAGTTTTATATTTAGTTCTTTTTGTTAGTTAGTAAATTAGTAATTTATTTTCTGTTATTTTATTAGATTTATATTTTCTTTGCTGTAGAAAAAATATTAGAATAATTTAGTAATGTTACGTTAAGATTTGTGTGAGTTGGTCACCACTAGTTTTCCTTGAATTTTTCTTTCAAGTTTTTCCTTTGGTTTTCGACTTGGTTTTCTTGTTGCTTTTATTTTGATTGAGTATTGTTATGATTGATAGAATTGATTGCTAGGATGATTGCTTATATGATTGTGCATGTAATATAGATTTTCAAAGGAGTGACGAATAGTTCTACCAAGTCTTTATTACGAGGCGTTATTATCTTCATCAAGTAATACCGGACAAGTTCACTTTGACCATGTTTTTCATACCTATGTGTTTTATTGCATCTAGTGTCATCTTAGCAACAAACCCTCCAATAGTGATATTGAATTCTTGTAGTTGAGTAGTATGCATGAGGTAGGAACCCATCACCCTGTTACCAAGCCGGGGCGTTAATTATTTTAATGCTACGCTATAGTAGCGGGGTTGGTATGAGTGCTACGAGTGGTGTGAAGAAGGAGGACTCTCGTCAATGATGACAACTCCATGATGACATCTGCAAGGACTGCATCTTCAAGGCCTCAAGACTTCAAGACTCGAGACAAGAATTCAATACACACTATTGGGTGAAGGATGGTTGACGGGCACCTGGAGAATCCGGTGGTTGGCGGGATGCATGGAGAAAGCGCCATGACATCTATCGAAAGCTTCACCCGGACTCAAAGAGGCGGAAGAATACTTCATGCCCGGAAGCTTACTGTGCAACCGCAAGTCACTATGGGCTCGGCTTGGTTGACCCTGGTTGTGACTGCTAGGGACGGTGCTAGCAGATGTAGAACTACGGTAGGATTGAATGAGCACCTGACGGTGGTCAGAAGAACTCTTGGAAGACCATGTTTTGGTCATCTTGTTCTCAAACACCTGAAGTGCGAGAGCGTAAAAGAGGATCGAATCTTGCGGGTAAAGTGTACAAACCTCTGCAGAGGTTTAAACCTAATCGATTAGCCGTGTCCCTTTCTACGGACAACTTGAGCCTCGGACTTGGATCTATCTCGGAACTCTCAATCGGATTGATAACTTAATTGTGGGCAACTTATGATGATTTTGGGCTATGAGACATCGGTTGGCGGAACCATGTCATGATAGAAAACTCCATAGTACAGACTTCATTTATTCCTTTGATGTAGGAAAATAAATCCAGCTTTCATAACAAACAAAACTCGAACCAGAGCCACAAAGCCATATTGCATATAGGATAGTTTTATCATCTGTTTTCTCATGTTGTGATCTTGCGGTACATTCAATGTCTTGACCTACACGGCTGCAACGTATCATGTTGCAGATACTTTCTTCCGAGCGGTAAGAATGCAGTGCAGGTTACGGTCTACACTCAACCTTGCCGATGGCGTTGATGGGACTCACACCCGACTATTTGTTTCGGCTGTGACTTATGAGGTATATATCAGTTTACGTTAATTATACATGTGATTGCACTTTGATATATACATTGATGTCTTTGTGTGTGCCGACATCTTGATCCGAGGATGGCTACGACAACATAGAGGCTTGACCGTCGAGGTGGGTCGCTACTGAGATATGGTATCGAGCACATGTTGGTGATGGGGCGTGACCTAGAAATCGAAAAGCCCCTAGGACAGGATGTCTCACAAAAACTTTATTTTCAAAAGACACTTACTTCTCATCTCTTCGAATTTATCAAATAGACACTCTCACCTCAAATAGTTAGAATATACCCTTTTCCTTTTGATCACATGAAGAATCAACTGAAGCCGCTCCAAGAAGGACAAGATATCGGATAATGATGGCCTCTTGAGAGTAAAGAGGATTTGACCATGCATTAGAAGAGTTGAAGCTGCAACAATTGAAGACTCGAAGACTAGAAGAATTTGAAGAATCTGAAGAATTATTTGACCTTTAGAAGACCAAACCTGTTACACACTTACGTTAGATCACGACGATTTGTGAGCTGTCATTTGTTTGATGTTTCCGACAGCCACAAAGTAAAACTTGTTTCTTCAAAAACTATTGTTTGTATTGTGTGTATATCCTCCCACCTCTCTCATATCTCATCCCAAAACTTTTGGACCCCATAGATGATGAATGAAGTTGGATGATATTCTCTGGACCGAAGACTCAGCAGGGCGAGAGCTATGGATTGAGAACATGGAGAATCACTTGGGAGCAATTTGGTTTCAAGGAAGAATGAAGTATCTTCGCTCTTGATTACTTTGAAGGAAGTGCTACAACATGGTGGCAGATGCATCAAGCTATACAGAGGATGAAATGGAGCAAAGACTTGGGAAGAATTCAAGAAGACTCGACAAGATCTCGTCTTATCGGAAGCACTATGATAACCGAAGAAGAAACCTTGTGCCTGCAAGATTTGCGGAGAAATAGGACACACCAGGAGGAACACAAGGATGGATGCCCTCATTGTGAGGAGAAACACCCGGTGAGGAATGCCCAACTAGTCGGTGACTTGTTTCTTGTGTGAAGGAACCACCACTACCCGACTCAGTGTTACATTTACCCCATGGTGCAACAAACTATTCAGGAGCAGGAAGAAGGAATGAAAGAAGCCCTCCGAGAAGTTATGAAAGAACCGTGATGAAGGAATGTGTTGAAGACCTTGATGGAGAAGGCCTCAACGATTTTACTCCAATGCACCTGCTATTCATGTGGAGAAGAAGGACATTTTCACAGTATTATACCAAGGAAAGAAAAGAGTATCCGGGATACTTCCAGCGGAAGCAATAGAGTTTGATCCACAGGGAATAGAAGGTTTGATCGAGAACGAAGAAACCGGAAGAGAAAACAAAGACACCCTCGAAACAACCCAATTTACTGCAAATAGGGACAAGAGTCATATTACCTGTTTTGAATGTAAGGGCGTCGGGCATTATGCCAATCATTGTCTCGAAAGGAAGCAAGGAACTCAAGGAGAGGCACCATCTCAAGAAGCCCAAAGACTTATCGAAAGTCATTTGTTTTCGCTGCAAGGAAGCGAGGACATTATGCTACTAAATGTACGACAAGATGAAAGCTGGAGCTGAGTAGTTGGAATTTTGATATTGGTAATAAGTGTAGTAAGGAAGCAATTGTTTCCATAAGGATATGGAGTTGAATTTATGTAATGAAAGTCTCGAGGATATTGTAATGAATTCATGAAATCAATAAAGTTAAGGTGACATGTTTTCATATGTTTAATTGTATGAGTTGTTACTCTATGAACATGGATTTTGACCATTTTCAGGATATGAAATATGGTCTATGGATGGATTGTGAATTTCATTTTAGGGTGGTAGTACCTGTGAAGAAGACTAGAATAATGGATAAGAAAATATATATTCCACAATTGGTAGTTGAAGGAAAAAAAGTTGGAGTTTTGCTTTTGATATGATGGTATGAAGAAAGCAGAGTACTCTTTGGATTTAAAGGAGGTGTAATATGGAACAAGAGAGTTACTCCAAGGATGAGTTAAAGCTGCACTAGTGTTGAAGTGGGCCATAACCCACAGGCCAGGATTTTGAAAAGAATAGATGTAACCTTGATAAAGGAATAAATTTGGAAGAATCGGTGATCCAATCAGCATATCGTTTACGTAGGAGGTTACGCAAAAACACGAGAGTGGTGAAGTAACGATAGATGTTTTGTTTGGCTTGCTGAACCAAAGTTTACTCGAACCCAGTTCGAGAACAAGAGAATTCTGCAATGCTTGTGAGTATGCCCAAGTGTTAGAATCGTGATTCACTTTGTTTACGTATGTGGTAATGGTTCAATCACGGGATGGATTGGCCCCATACGAGGAGACTTCTATCATGAACTATCATATGTTGATGGAAAATTAGAGACTTGAAAACTTTAGAAGAGGCGTCGTCGACAAGCCAAAAACCTTAGAATGGTAGGACGATTGATCCATGTACGGCAACCGTTTGTAAGCGTAGGTCATCTGGTGAGACCAACCCAACCCATTATTCTGCGGGAGAAACCTGTAATGGTCAACCACCATGAGATCTTGATAGTTGTTTATTAGCGGCGGACACTGTCAGCTAATGAACACAGATCTGGAAGAACCTCACCAGGATGAAAGGACACGTATTTGAGGAAAAGGTTTGACCCTACCGGAAGAGCCTAGGTGTAGGAGTTACTTGAAGTTGTGAGAAGACCGATAGTGTTCACCCTAGGGATGGAGTACCTGAGTTCGTTGGAACCATAACCCTGCTTTTAAGTGTGGTAGCACTAGACCATTCGATCTACGGATTTCTTTGGAAGACCCCAAACCCTAACCTTTTCTTGCTGCCTCTTGAATCTAGGACGAGATTCATTTTAAGTGTGGTAGATTTGTTAACATCCCAAAATTCTAAATTTTGGAATGTTATATTAAATAAATATTTATGCTTGTTTGTTTGATAGTGGTGTGGTTCTTGGTGTGAAATTGAGTGAAATTTGAAACTTTACGAAAGTTGAATGAGAGGAATGAAATGACTTTCCCAAACTTCCACCTTGCATTTTATGATCTCCATGAATTCAAATTCTTTTCATCACAAAACCCTGGAGAGAAGATGACATGACTTCTTCCATTTATTTAAATGACAAGGGTGTTGAAAATATTTGAATTTCATTTGGAAAATATTTCAATTCTGAAACTTTATGCAACTCAATGATTTTCACGAGAGAAGATAAAATGACTTCTTCAAATTAAATGAAATATGAGTTGGGAGTTTTAAAAGAATTAAATCAAAGTTCTTTTGAATTTATTTCCAATTTGGAGTTATTTGAGTTTTATTCAAAATATTTTTCTTGAAAATCAAAATATATGGAAAATAGGGTAACATGATTCCCTACATCAAAAATTGGAGAGAAATTAATTTGAAGTCATTTTGGTATTTTAAAAATAATTTTTGTTGGATTTTATTGGACTAGAAGCACTCTTTGCTTTATTTAAATTTGTTGTGTATATTTATTTACGCTAGAATAATATTTATCATGTAGAAATCTTTTCTAAAAATTTTGATATATTATATGCCTATATAATATTTTCATTTTTTATCATTTTGTTTTCCTCTCTGTTTGTTTATATATATATATATATATATATATATATATATATATATATATATATATATATATATATATATATATATATATATATATATATATATATATATATATATATATATATATATATATATATATATATATATATATATATATATATATATATATATATATATATATATATATATATAGCATGCCAAGGCCAAGCCGCCAACAAGGCCACATACCATCGCCTTGCACCTAGGGAGCCAGGAGCCAAGGTTTCCTATCTTTTACAAATCCTAGTAGGTTTGATCCTTCGTTATTCCGTTTTTATTCCTAGGATTCCTAATCCTACTCTAATTCTTGTCCCTACTCAAGCAAAACCCTCCTCCCACTATAAATACCCAAGCACCCCCTCCAACACATCAAACCAACACCTCCTCTCCTCTCTCCTCTCCATGATCACGGCTTCCTTGCTTGCAAGTGCCGCCCATGCCTCTCGACCTCTCCCGAGGTTTATATGATCTCTCTCGTGATCTCCTTTCCTCTAGGATCAACCGCAACATCGGATCCGATCTTCTTCCCCAACTCCAGCGACTACTCGGTGAGATCCACGAAATCCCGTAATTCATTTTTTCAAAAAATAGCAATCTTAGAAAATTCATATCTTTTAGAGTTTTTAGTATTTTGAGTGATTCCAATTGCTATGTGTCACAAATTTGCGGAAGTTTCTGTTAGTGTCTCTGGATTTCAAATTTGAGTAGTTTAAATTTGAATTTGATAAATTTTGTTCAGATTAGTATTTTGGCCATAACTTGAGTTTAAAAATAGGTTTTAATTAATTCTTTTTGCTCCTGGTCACTTATGATATTTTTTAGCTGTAGGATTTAGTTTGGTAATTTTGGAGTATTTTAAATTAGATTTTTAGTAAAAACAGTACTGTTTTTGCTTATATAGTTGTTTTAGTTATGTAATTATTGTTTTTAATTATTTTTAGTTCATTCCTTTTGTAGATTTTCACTTGTTGTTATATGTTTATGTTTAGCTACAGTAGATAAATTTTTGTATTTATTAGTGTTTAGCTACTGTTTTTGTAATTGCTTGTTTAGTTCATAGTGATAGTGGATAAAAGATAGTTTTAGTAGTTTTGTAGTAATTCTTTTCCACTTCAAGTTATATTGTTTTTTTTTCTGTTATTTGTGAACACGTTAGTTGTTATATATATTTAGTATAGTTTATTAATGTTTTAATAAATGATTTGCTTTTATAGTTGTCTTAGTGTTTAGCTAGTTGCTATATTTGTTCTAGTATTCACTAGATGGTTATAGTAGTTTTATATTTAGTTCTTTTTGTTAGTTAGTAAATTAGTAATTTATTTTCTGTTATTTTATTAGATTTATATTTTCTTTGCTGTGAAAAAAAATATTAGAATAATTTAGTAATGTTATGTTAAGATTTGTGTGAGTTGGTCACCACTAGTTTTTCCTTGAATTTTTCTTTCGAAGTTTTCCTTTGGTTTCGACTTGGTTTTCTTGTTGCTTTTATTTTGATTGAGTATTGTTATGATTGATAGAATTGATTGCTAGGATGATTGCTTATATGATTGTGCATGTAATATAGATTTTCAAAGGAGTGTGAATAGTTCTACCAAGTCTTTATTACGAGGCGTTATTATCTTCATCAAGTAATACGAGCAAGTTCACTTTGACCATGTTTTTCATACCTATGTGTTTTATTGCATCTAGTGTCATCTTAGCAACAAACCCTCCAATAGTGATATTGAATTCTTGTAGTTGAGTAGTATGCATGAGGTAGGAACCCATCACCCTGTTACCAAGCCGGGACGTTATTTATTTTAATGCTACGCTATAGTAGACGGGGTTGGTATGAGTGCAGGGCAGTGGTGTGAAGAAGGAGGACTCTAGGTCAATGACAACTTCATGATGACATCTGCAAGGACTGCATCTTCAAGGCCTCAAGACTTCAAGACTCGAGACAAGAATTCAATACACACTCTTGGGTGAAGGATGGTTGTGGGCACCTGGAGAATCCATGTGGTTGGCGGGATGCATGGAGAAGCGCCATGACATCTTGCGAGCTTCACCCGGACTCAAAGAGACGGAAGAATACTTCATGCGGAAGCTTAGCTGTGCAACCGCAAGTCACTATGGGCTCTGGCTTGGTTGACCCAGTTTGTGACTCGGCTAGGGCGGTGCTAGCGGATGTAGAACTCTGGTAGGATTGAATGAGCACCGGGCGGTGGTCGAGAGAACTCTTGAGGAAGACCATGTTTGGTCATCTTGTTCTCAAACACCACGAAGTGCAAGAAGCGTAAAGAGGGATCGAATCTTGCGGGTAAAGTGTACAAACCTCTGCGGAGGGTTTAAACCTAATCGATTAGCCGTGTCCGATTCACGGACAATTTGAGCCTCTGGACTTGGATCTATCTCAGAACTCTCAACACCGGATTGATAACTTAATTATGGGCAACTTATGATGATTTTGGGCTATGAGACATCGGTTGGCGGAACCATGTCATGATAGAAAACTCCATAGTACAGACTTCATTTATTCCTTTGATGTAGGAAAATAAATCAGCTTTCACAAAACAAAACTTGAACACTGAGAGCCACAAAGCCATATTGCATATAGTATAGTTTTATCATCTGTTTTCTCATGTTGTGATCTTGCGGTACATTCAATGTCTTGACCTACACTGCTGCAGCGTATCATGTGCGAGATACTTTCTTCAAACGGTAAGAAATGCGAGGTGGAGGTTACGGTCTACACTCAACTGCCGATGGCGTTGATGGGACTCCACACCCGACTATTTGTTTCATTGTGACTTATGAGGTATATATCAGTTTCGTTAATTATACATGTGATTGCACTTTGATATATACATTGTGGGTTTCCCTTG